>VNWY01001319.1:0-17020 GCA_009869845.1 Pseudachorutes palmiensis | reverse complement strand
TTCAAATCAGGCTCTGGCAGTCTAGAAGCTCAGGAGTCAAATGCACGTCTTTTAAGACGGGCTCGTAGGCTTTTAATATAAAACTTACACTACAGGGGTTTTTGAAACTGCCAAAAATCAACTTCGACGTCTTTTGTCTTCTCCTTGTGAAATTTGTAGCTTTTGGGAAGGTCAAAGTGAACCTGTGCCAAAACACTCCCTTGAATTTGGAGTTCATTCACTTTTTTCGTGAAGAAGGGCCGCGTGGAGGTCTTGTGAAGGGAGAAAATGTGACCTCCTACTTTTGTCAACTTTAGCGCTGCTGTGAGGAATTCGTAGTCAGCACCGATGCTACTTTTCGTTCCAAACGGAGGGTTCATAATCACCTATAAATTGCACACTCAATTAAGTTGACAATTATGATTTCGTGTTGTATTTTGATGAATATTTACCACATCAAAGAACCCATGGAATCGCGAAGACTGGATAAAATGCTGGACTCGGGTTTGTATAAATTCAAGAGTAGAGTCTCCCTCATCCAGAACTTCATCTCGGTTATTCATCGCAATTGAAATTGCGTCCTCATCCATTTCAAGGCCATAGACATATTTGGCACCACACATGACCGCTCCTATTGCTAAAATCCCACAGCCACTTCCAAGGTCACACACCACAGCTCCTGTAAAGAATCCCATGTATCTGATTCTCGCTCTGCTACCGAACTGATTCAGCTCTTGCAGTAATTCCTGCTTCACCTTCTATGAATTGCTGAGCGGCGTAGAGCATCCGAGCAGCGATGTGAGAGGATGTGTTGTACTGTTCCAGCTCCACTTTTGGACTCTTGAAGGAATCACATTGGCTCAAGTAGTTTTCCAGTTCTCGTATCTTCATTCTCAGATCTGGAGAAGGCTCAACAATATTCTTTAGAACTCCAGTTTGGGACGGATTTCGTTGAACCGAGGGAGTACTGGCAGAATGGAGTTCCCGTAGTGTGAATCAGTGGCGATAAAGGAACAGAAGCTAGTACTGTTTGCTTGCTGCAGGACTACTTGTGCCTGTCTCAGCTGATTCTGCTCTGCCACCTAAAACAAAAGCAGATTATTACCGATTGCTTTATATTAATTGGGTGCCTTACCTGTGGTGGGTTATTAAAGTGATTGTTAGGTATCGTAGGAGCAGGTTGTGGAGTCAATTGATGCTGAAGGGGTATCCCACCAACTGGATTTCCAGCAGCACCTTGCTTCAGCAACGTTGTTTTCGCTTTCTGGATCTCCTCTAAAACTTTACGGCTCTCTGCTGTTGACATTGAAGCTAAAGGTCACAATAAGGTCGGTCAAGTCCACAATCACCAAAAGTTATCCAGCATCAGCTGCTAAAAGTTGAAAAAGTACAAAAAGTGAAAATGAGAATTTCCTAAGGAATACAAAGTAATTAACATACCTTCAGCAGGTTTTCCAAATCGTATCCTTCCTTGTCTTCACAACTTTACCCTGGAAATTGACCTCTCTTGACCTGGCTGGACACTGGGAACTGACTGGACAGGACACAGGACAAGGAATTCCGATCGAACTGCTCCCCCCAACTTTTGGTTCCCCCAGTTGCTTTTTATTCCTCCGGATGGCACTCGAAGCATGCAAAAATGAGAGAGAACGCACGCCAAAAATCCAACTTTCCCAATGGATTTTCCTGCTCATTTGAACAGGAGAAAGCTCAATTACCTTAAAATTAATGGACTAATTTGATTAATTTTGACTCCTGACCTCATCATAGCAGGGATTGGAGGTCACTTGAGTATTCCATGATTTATCATGAGTTGTATTTATATGAGACGTAGTTTATTAGGAGTATTTAGAAAGAATCTTATGTTTATGGTTAATTTTTGTATTGATTTATTTTTATGTTTTAGAATGAGGTGGTTTTGAGATCTGGATTAAGATTGTATAGCTGAATGTTTGTGGCAAGTATTTTGCAATTATATACTGGCAGTATAATTGTGTTGAAGAGGAAGCAGGTGAGACTGGAGGCAGATGGATTGTGTTTTTATTCCTTCAGACAATGACTGATCTCCGATTGGTTTGGTTCTTGTCCTTTTCAGGGTCATAAGGTTCCAGGAGTTCCGCCGGAGTGTTGAGTGCAGAATAGTCAATGGGGAAAGTGGATGCGACTGACTGCGGGGAACAAATCCCGAACAAGTACTGCCCAGGCCCGTGCGGAAACTTCCCCAGGAGAAAGTTTGTGAAGCAGAGTTTGTAGAGGCTGAAGCTAATCGTCCAATGGCCTCCCTGCAACCCCCAAAAAATGTCATTACAGGGCTTTACCAGCGTCCGACCACAAAGGAGATGCTAGGAGCACAAAGGGTCTCAAGGGGTCTTCTGCGGAACAAAGGACTCTGCTGAGTCTCGTGCCTTCCAAGTTCCCTTATACTCCAGACCAACCCTGATTAAATCCCGGAGTTTCCAAACTCGCAAGCTCATCTTCTTTTAATGAAATTCAGGCACGAGCCCCAGGGGAAGGAAGTCCTGAATCAACATCCAAAATCTGAACCCAGAAATTGAATAAGCAGGGAAATGTGCTGGATTATTCCTCCATCGTACAAACTACAAAGGTCAAGGAACCGCTCACGTCTGTCATCGCTGCGTAAATGGAGTCCAGCGTCTCGTTCACGACCCGGAAGTCAATCCCAAGGAACATCGTGTAGAAAGCTCGCAACTCTTCCTTTGATATCGTCCCTGAGCCTGCAAATTAAAAGAAAACTTTAAACCAAGCAGCGTTTCAGCTTAGGCCGCTGCTCATCAAAATTCTTTGCTCAACTGCCTTTCTTTTCCACACGGCTATAAGGAGAAAGGAGAGAATGTCAGCAAGTACATAAAGTTTTAATGGCTGTCTAGAGCACAATGAAGTTCGCATTTCATTTACATCCCCAATTTATATGGGGTTCGTTATCCTCTCTTGATACTGGATAGAAAGTTGTGTGGTGTAGTGGATCCGTGTTGACTCTTTGGTGGCTTACCTGATTTATTAATGACCTGGAAGAGTATTTTAGGGAAATACTGGAGCCACAGCGGAAGGGACTGGAGACTCCGAGCAGTCTGCAGCAAAGAACCCCATACGTCCAGCCACTCCTCGACATTCACGTGGTCTCGCGTCTCTGTCAAAGGTAATGACAGAGATTAATTACGCAGAGACAGAGTGAAGGCAGAAGCATTTCCGCTCTGCTTCCTATGTTTCAAGTACATCGTCCCAGGTGTGCTCAATGCGGGTATCCTCTGCAATTAAATTATTTAAAAAGGGGACTTTTTAAAGTGGATTTCTTGATGACGACACGAGCTCTGAAGCGTCGTCAGCTGCAGGATCGAAGGAAAAAAACTTCCGCTCGTTTCCGCTCGATGCTTAAGAAAACGCTATTCAGAAGCTGTCATTCTCCTTCATAAAGCTTTGACACATTTCCTTAGTAAAACTGGACCAGGGAGAGCAGACTTAGCTAGAAACTTTCCTCACCTCGATCCGGACTTGAGTAAAACATGTGCGAGGAATCGTCGAGAGGTTGATTCAGAAAGAATTCCAGAAAGCCTGAATGAACTGTCAAAAAGTAAAACAAAGAAAGGTGACAGCTTGACAAGAGGGGAGGGTGAATGACATGGCGGCGACTGACCTTCCTTGAGGACGTGGAATTCCATACACTCCGATGACCATTCGATGTAGTGACGAATTCTCTATGGAATAAGCAAATCCATCATTCGTGTGTACTGGGAGTTGGCTACAATGGATCTTTGGTGGCTATAAATAACACGGCGTGTCCCTTTTCCGGGCCATCTGTCCTTTCCCATGTCACAAGCTCAAGTTCCCAACGCCCGCAAAATCAACAACACAAATTAGTCGGAAAGTCCACGCCCAATTAGGCCTCTGAATTATGTTCTCATTACATTTCCAGAGTAAACAATGCTCCAGGATCTTCTAATTAAATTTGCATCGAAATACAACCACCACCAACGCTTACGAACCGTTGCAAGAATAAACTCTCATCAGCCTCTGGGCTACTTGGGGAAAACTTTTACCAGGGTGCGAATGGCGTCTAACTGACCGTGACGAAGGCAGCCAGCCGATGAGTGCGAAAGACGCTTGCCCCACCGCTTAGCGCTGCAACGGAAGCGCATCTGGACGCAACAAGTTTTGCTAATCGGAACGCATCATCGAAGAGTTCTAATTAGGCATTCCCCTGCGCTCGTTGCTCTCTGAGTTTTAAAAATTAAAATGTTGGAAGCCAGCTGCCCCGGATATTTTGTCCGTTTCCCTTTCCATTATGAAGGGCCAGGGTCCATTGTGAGATGGGTTTCATTGTTATGCTCCATCTGCACCTGGAAGGGATCCAGGGAGGAAGTCACCACCGGGCATCAGGCAGCACCTGGACCCTTTAAATCCAGTCATCCTCCGCTGGCACGCTTCATCAATTGAACCTCTCCCCGGCAGCAGCCGGTCAGTGGGAATCCAGTGGCAAAAAAACATTAAAGGAAAGGTGTTCACTCTTCCGTCCCTTCAAGTCGGGGCCCTTTAAAAAGCCCTACTCAACCACCAACGGATTTCAGTCGCCGCTTCACACTCAACGCAACCAATAGTCCAGTTTTTGTGAAGCTACGCAAGGTCCAGTTAGAAGCCGCAAGCATCAGAGTCTGATTGAAAGCTTTGATTGTCCAAACGCAATTCTTGTGCTGCAATTGAGTCAAGGATTGTGCTTTGACATCACCGCTTCATGATGACAAGCAACGCTAACTCAACGCTACCTTAACGACATTCGGGATACTGTTTGAAGAAGCATGTGAGTAATTAAAGAAATCCAGGTAGGAATACGACTATGATGTCAGAATAAGGGGGTTCACTAGGGACTGTACCAAATTGTACCTGATTGAGAGCTACGAAATCTTCAGCGGAAATCACATCGTCATGGTTCATGTCCAGGACGTGACGAAAGAAATAAGTGAGTTTGACCTTTTGGAAGTCAGAAAGGAAATCACGCCCAGGAACTGGCTCCTCGTTCTCAATGTCATCCTCACCAGGACCGCGTTGGACCCACGTTGCTGGAAAAAGAGTTAAACGCTTTTCATGCATGCGCTGGCAAGGCCATTCCTCATTTCTCTCGATATTTCTCCATTGTTTTTTTTACCCCAGATGTGAACTGACCAACCAGCAGAGGATTTGGGGACACCGCCGCCACCACTGCTGGCCACTCCCCCACCAGGGTCGTCGTGATGTCCATCGTCCCCTGCGCTCTCACTATGCTGCTTCTTACCAAGGCCCTTGACTTTGGCAAATGTGCTGGAGGGCGTGGTCACCCCTCCGTCCGAGTTCATTGTCCCACCTGGCCCAATACCGTCCAGTTCATCAAAGTCAGGATGGTTTTCTGGCAGTGTTTTCCAGCGCCTGAACAGGTCCTTTGTTTTGTCTTTTGTTTTTCCACAGGCTGACCTCCAGTTATTGAAAATCTTCCTTGTGAGTCTGACTGAGTGAACACGATCGGGTGGTTGCGGGGGAGGGGACGCGGAGGCTGGTGGGGGTGAGGTGGGACGGCGATTAGAGCCTCCCCCACTTCCTCCCGAGACGGAGAGACTGACACTCCTGTGACTCCGGATGACAGGGACTGAATTGCTGGAAGTGTACGGTGGTGGTGGCGAGGTTGAAGGGTCACCGGTAGAGAGGGAAGGTGCTCTAATGGGAGAGCGACCGTGGCGGTGTGTTGACTTGAGGATTCCAGTGGTGCTACTGGGCGTGAGGGTGTTTTCACTGTGCGTAGATGAGGACGAGGAGACGTCGGTACTTTCCAAAACTAATTTCCTACTGAGGCTTTGCTCTAGCGACATCACATCAGAGGCCACACGACTCACGACATTGTCACCACCAATTAAGGCTGGAAGAACCAAATGGAAACAGGACGCATTAGCCTCAACTTATAAACCAGGCAACCTGGATTTTTCAATTTTAATAAAAAAAAAGCCATGTATTGAATATTGAATTTCCTGTTTGTGAATTGAAAGGAGCTCTGCTTTCGGTTTCCGCCTGAGGAGACTCAAGTCTCTGATTCTGGATGTTATTTTCCTCTTTTATGGTTTGGCTATGATTTGCTAAGGACATAATGAGACACCTGAGATTCGCGAAATCTCTTCATCATCCTAGGATGAAAGGAGTGCTGAATATAATCGCTATTTTGCAACTTGCCTAACGAGTTGGAATGTGATCCATTCCCCCTGGAAAGGACGGTGGAATTGGAACTTTAGGAAGGAGGTGGGGAATGGTATTGATCTCTGGACTTTCACCACGGAAAGTCACCCAAACGCCTTATGGAGGAAGTCAAATGCGGAATTCAGTTGAGCACTTTTTGTCGTGGTCAACATGGAACTGGGTCAAGCAACGCAGGTCAAGGACAAATCTACCGCAGTAAAACACAGAGTAATTGCCCCTTATGGGGGAAAATCATGGAAAGATTAAATCAAAATTGTGGGGCATTGTGAGAAAGTGAAAGTCACAAAATAACCAATTCATCATGGTGAAAGCCTTTGTGAAAAGACGATCCATTACACACTTCCCACAGTGGTGAGGTCATCCTAGTTCATTGACCTTTAAAACACTCAAACTGTGTGGGAAGCAGGAAACAATGAAGTTTTAGATTGCTCCTTTCACTAGATTCCTTGAGTTTAATCCTACTGTAAACACCTTTGAATCTGTTCTTACCAGGTCAGAGATCAACTGAAGAAATTCCACCAAAAAAACTCTTGTTGCTACTCAACGTAACTTTTAAGCACTTACGAGGTGAAGATTTTTTACCCACGCAGCTGCCATCATTGTTCATGCTTTCCCATGCCCTGCCACTTTTCCTGGGAATAAAGTTCCTATAGCCTTATTTCAGTAAATGATGAAGCACTTGTCAGTTTCACGCTGGGTCATAAGGTCATCAGGGTTCATAAAAATGATGCAATGGATACACCCTTTCTCCAAAAGGAAAGCGGAGCCTTCCTTTCCCAAAGGGACCCCTTGAATTAGATTTATTCTAACTTTCTCCCGATGCCTTTATCCTCGGAATTCAGGAAGGGATTGGTTGACCTATTTTTATTTGAAGACTCCTTTTAAACAATACAGAAACTTTCGAAATTGAGCGATAAGGAAATAACTCCTGTCGAATGCTCACTTTCACACTCGATTTCTAACTTTTTCTGATATTATTGTGTTCTAACTTTCAAGCTCTTTCAAGCTGCTTCGTCAGAACTCCAAGTTCCAAGTTTTTTTTCAAATTAGACGAAATGTCGCCTCTTCTGTTTTATACTACTCTGCTTATGGTCGCCTCTGCTTTCTGGAGCGCTGGAGTGGCCATGTCACGAGTTCCTGTTTACACTTACGGCCCTTCAGTCGAGTGCGAGGACAACGACAGTCAGTGCAATCCAATCCTTTTAATAGTTTCTAATTAGACCAATGGTATCCACCTGGGTTGTTTCTTTTCCTTTTACCAGACACTACTGCTTATGCCAGAGCCCTTGATGGGAATACAGGGAATTTAAGGATCTTGAGAACCACTCCACCTGCCCTTCCGCCTTATGACAAATGCACCAATCCCTACTGCACTCTGAACAGGGAAACTCCCTACACGGTCGAAATATTTGCCAAGTATCTCAAAGACGGTAAATGATCAACACAACAAAGCTTAAATGCTCCATCCCCTGATTCTTTCTTACAGCTACGAACAAGAGCTTCAGCAATTTCACGTACGTGGTTGAATTCATCAGCGAAGACAACAAGACCGCCTGGAATGTCACGGGGAAAGGAGGATGCGAAGACAGTCGGAAATTACTTGACAGAAATGACAACACAACTGCCTGTCCGTTTAGCATCAGGAATGAAAAGGACACGGAGATCAAAATAGCTTTCCCAATGACCATTGGACTCAACAACGCAACTGGAAACGTATGCATAAGGAATCTTTTCAATTTCTAATCCTCCAGTGTGCCTTTGTTCTTTTCCAGTTGACCAACAACAGAGTTCGGTTCCTTGCGACTGATTCGGAGAATAACAACACCCGGATATTCTGCTTCACGGTAAAGATGGACGTATTCTTAAAACCGAAGGAGGTGCTTCAACCACACCACCAGGAGGTGCCAGTGCTTGTAAATGTCACTGAAAACAAACGTGTGGAGATAACTACTGAAACTCCAAAGAATAGCTCGTCAGTCACTTCCGCTCCCTTGTTTTCTCTTGCCACAATCAGCCTTATCATAAGCATTGGAAATATCAACAGCTAGTCGCCTTTGTTTCTGTTTCTGTGTGAAATAAATAATTTCCTTGTGAGCGTAGTGTGTGATTTTGATTTGGGAAAGTTGCGTGTTTTCTCGGAAGTGTCTCCACTGAATGGTTGGATTGACACCTCCATTCCCTGACAAAAGATTTCGATCAGGGGAGGATGCGATTAAAGGCCCACTGGAGAAAGTGAAATAATCCAAATCGGATCAAGTTCATTTTCACTTTCTCCAGGAAAGGCACCGGGACTCTGGAGTCAGGACACTTTTATCTTTCCTCCTTTTGAAAACAAAGAGGAGTTTTGGGAATGTGTGACATGGAAGGGCATGGCTATAAATCCATTGCAAGTCCACCCGTGTGAGTCCATTGGGACCCACTTGGAGAGACAACACTCGATGGGATAATGGACGCGACTACATCAAAGCCTTACAGGGACAGGGAGGGCCTTTAAGTGCCCACCACTTGAGTTCAGCAGTAGACAGATCTCGTCTCTATTCATCGGCACTGGCTTCTTTTAAGGGTATGCGCGTGAGACTGGAGTAAGTAATGAAGTGGCTGGAGTTGACTAATGAGTGAAGATTGTCAACTGAGGTCATCCTTCTAATCTATCATTTCACCACAGCCCTACTTTCCCTAAACTCGACTGACACCCTCCAATTGAATTCCAATTAGAGTCAAGGGGAGGGCGACACTCAGCCACCGCATGTTCCCTAGTCACACGATGAAAATCAATCCCGACTCCGGGCACCGCCACCGACCTCCAACCCTAAAAGAATGTGTTGTTCTCTTTTGTTTTGCAGAGATAAGTGACTTTCACTGTTTGATCATTGGAATGTTGTCACCCGGAATCAGAAGGACAACGTGCAAAATCCTTCGAAACTTCAGAAGCTCCGTGCGTGCGTGAGCCTGAAGTGTTTCTGGATATGCGGACTTTTTGCATGCCTTTTTGTATTCCTTGGATATGCTGATCCTCTTCCTGCTTTGGATCTTTATTGAACCCCATTCGTCATCTTCAAGAGCCAGGCGGAGATCAGCAGAAGAGGCAGGAAATGGAGGAATTGGCAGAAAGAGAAATGAAACTTTCTCCAGGGATTTCGGGGCTCGGTTCATTTCAGGCCTAATAGACACTTGAGTCTCTGACAGCGTCTTAAGGGAAGAAGGAATTCATCCACTACTGCAAACACTGCATAACGCCCAACACACTCGTTCCTCTCCATTTCGGTAATTGCACTAATTAGACATAAATGGAGACTGGCATGATCCGCACCACTGGAGACTCTCAAACAGCCCAATCACAACAGTCGAAAGACAATGGAAGGGGAGCTCATCTAGCCGGGAGTTGTTGCGAGATTGATGACGGGTATTAGGAGCGACAGGGAGAGAAGAATGACAGATGAATTAAGATAACTCATTTAACTTTCTTGAGAGATTGTCACACTCGAGGGGCTCATAATGAGACTTTTGTGTCATCCCTAATTAAGAACAGACAAAACAGCACATGTCAAACCTGAATAATTTAAACTTTATCAAGTATTGTGACAGGAAAGAATTAAGAATACGCCAAATTGGATTCTAGAGACCCAAGGGTGAAATTAATTAGCCAATTGATTTCAGTCAAAGAAAACTCCATGCAAATCAACAGCAGCCTCCAAGTTCAACCACAAAATTAGCAACCAACCGTGCCATATTATCTTAAATATCAAATTGAAGACACTACTTGCCAATTTTTTTTAAATTTTCTGGGCGGCGTCAATATTCTTCATGCAAAAGAAATTCTTGAGAATTTCTAGAAAGAAAGAGAAGAACGTGCTTTAATGAAATTAAAGTGCGAATGTAAATTCCTAAGCGGAAGTCTCCGCTTCCGGAGATTTATTCAGGCCCTTCGAGTCATGGAAGAATTTCGTGCTTTTTTATAAGCAGAAAATGTATAACTTCTGGAAATTCTGAGCAGAAAAATATCCTGAAATAATACACGAAAGCCGTGTAGCTTCCACGTTCAAAATTAATGAATTCCAATTAAATCAAATTTTCAGAGACGACATGAAAACACCTTGAAACTGAGCCGAAAAATCAGAATCCTCAGAACAACAATAGTTTGAACAGACAAAATTCCCCGTATGCCAATGGCCCCACGCACCTCATCCGTATGTCAGGCTGTAGTGAGGAATCACTCAATTTCAATCGTTGTTTTTGTGCGTATTGATTTCCTGTACATTTCTATCTTTCTCATCCCCCTCTGTTACGGAGAAAGTGGAAGGAAACGGGTAGAGAAAGTTGTGCTGTCCCGTGTGCTCACTTTCTTCCTTGGGGATGGGAGTCACGTCCCTCTGTTTCCTCTGGATGGAAATTAACACAGGCGAGCTTGTTTCCCAGAGCCTATCTTTGCATGTGCCATTTGATGGATGTTAGGATGCTGTGGGAATACATTCTACCCACCTCCACCGTGTCTTCCGTATGCTTCTAGTGTTCGAAATCCGATAAAGGGAAATGAATAATTCCAAAGGGGCCTCGAGGGGAAAGGCCAAGAAATTGAAAAAGAGAAGGAACGGAAGTGAGCCGTGGAGAAAGAGGTCAAAGGAGATGGGGGCCCATCACAACAAAATATTTAATGCCGTCCCCTTTAAAGTCTGGAGATGCGGCAAGTGAAAGGAACACAAGGAAGATCAAGGGAACTTTCCCACAGAACTTTTCAGATATTTTTGTAACCAAAATCCAGTTGTAATACCCAAGAAATCCACCATGGAATGCTGAAAAATGGCATTCCTTCAACTTCCTAGACATTCCGGGAAGAATGGAAAGCGATTTAAAATCAAAGTCCTCGAACAAATTCTTTGCACAGAAAGTTGGAAATCATCCCCAAATTGGTTTTGATTTTCAATGCCATTCTCACTTTCCTTTCTGCGCTCAAACGAGAATGTTAAGAATTCAGTTCAAACTAAGAGCGACATGCCACCGCATGAAGTGCTAACTGCTCCTTAAAAACCTGTCCACGTTAGCCTCTGTGCCTCTGTCGCTTTTACTGATTTGCATTAGAGGAAGTAGCGCTTGAATAATGAGGAATTCCACTTACTTCCCCTGGTGCTGGAGAGAGTTTAGAATTCGGTCTGTGTCACACGAGGAGCAGACGAGCGTGTCCATGGTTTGGTACACTTGGGCCTTGGTTTGCCTTACGTCCACATGTTCATTGTCACAGTGCTTGCGTGCGTGGTCCACTTTGGGCCCTCCTGCTGAAGCAATGTTTCAGAAATGGAAACCCGGTGACTTTTTCCTTTGGGTGAGAGCACGGTGAAAGTAGAGGGAGACATGCGCTTCCTTTCTCTGCTATTTGAAATGTTCATTGCTTGCGGTGTGGCCGTGGTTAGATTACTCTTCTATTTATGATTATTATGACGCTCGCCCAACCTTCCTGCACGACAACCTGGAAGGAAACTAAAGCTCAAACGGTCGCTCTGTCCAGGCTCTTGGATGTTTGATTCCCACCGGACTCGGAGGAAGAATAAATTGGTTTCTGTCTTCATATAATTCAGCAACAATCAAATTAGGAAATCCATCATACCCTCTCTTCCTTTTGTCACTTCTAATTAAATCTCCTCACTTTCGCCTCCTTTCAAGACTCTACACTTTGGCCTTCTTTCTCCTTGGAATCGATTGTTTAAGTTTACTTGTTTCCCTCTATATCGCTGATGACTGGATTGTAACATGTAATTATGGACCAGTTTGCTAATGGCAGAAGCATGTTGGCCATCATGAATTAGACATGAAGCGGTTCAGCTGGACACTGTTGACACTCTGTTTCCGCCTGTTGTAGACGAGCAACGTAGCAAATTGTCTTCATGTCTAAGCAACACATCGACCCAGAAGCTTCATTCTCTTTATCAGTCCTACCCACTCCCGCAGCTCCACACACTAATAAATTATGATTGGCAAAACTAAATTGGAAGGTGGAAATAGTGCCAATTCCACGTGGAGGGGATACTCCTGGAGGATAAGAGAAAGGATCGATCATCACTCTCAAATGTACTGGAGTTCAAACTCGGCCGAGAGTGTTCTGAAGGCACTTAAGGGAACGTCCTGCCAGTTAATTGGATGATTTAAAATGCCCTGCCTCCACACGCTTTGGATGAAAATTAATTTCTGGACTTTCTCGGGGGAGCCAGTGGCCGAGGAGTGTTGGTCTAAATTATTCAGTCCCTCCCGTCCATTAGGGTCCATTCACAGGCCAGACACGGGTCTTGGCAGAACGTAAAAAGCAAAGACAATGACATCCGAATAGAAATATTTACGAGGAGAAGGGTCAACTCGTGGACCATTCCTACAGACCTCAGGGGGAATCCGATTACTCTGGAAATTGAACTTCCAAAGGAATTTTAAGCTAGCATTCCGCATAGCTAGCTAGGGAATCCTCCTTGGCTCTTTATTTATTCAACCGGGCAAAGCTGGCTCACAACTTTTATATACCTCTAATAAACGAAAGCTAACAAACGTCAGAACAAAGTTCAATTATTCAAGGTACGAAATGCAATCACCGGAACTAAAACTTTCTCCGGAAAAAAGGTCAAACGGGACAACCATGTCATGGCGTCATTTCAATGAAAAATGTTCTACAGCCGCTCCATCTGTCAGGGTGTGGTAAGTGGGCGCCCAATCTACAGGGAAGCCAGCGAGCACCCAATCCGTGGTAATGCAGCACCCAATTCAATCGGGAACTGGCTTCGAAACAATACAAAAATGTCAAATGGAATGGTTAAATTGCTGGAGACGAACTACACGCAAGGAGCTGTTGGTTTAGCTGACGATATTATTCGCTTTCGCAAAAATTTAGACTTACGTGGATACGTTCATTGTGTTAGATTTGGCTTAACTTGCTTCGTTTAGATTAGATTGGGTGGATTTGGACGCGCGGTGATGCTGTAGATGCGTTGACGTTTTTCTTCGATGAGGCGCTCTCTATTCTGGTGGATGTAGTCGTAAATATTTGGAATTCCAGTAACGACGCATGCGGAGAGTGCAGAGCGGAAGACGTTCATGTCAGTGGCTTCGTACCATTCGTTTGTCCGATCGTCGTAGCACTCAACGTGGTAAATTGTCGTAGATCCTTAAATGAATGACAAAGTAAGGTTCCTGTTGTTCTAAAAACATGACGACTCACCGTTGAAGCCTCCAATGCAGAAGATCATGTCGTCGATCACTTCCACGGCAAAGTTACTCCGTTGATTGTACATGTCGGGGATAGGCAACCACATATTCCGGTACGGATCGTATTTCTCAACAGAGCACATCCGAGTGATTCCGTTAAATCCTATACATAATAATTAAATCATTTTCTGGAAGTTTGGTTCAAGCTTTTCCTTGTGCTTTACCTCCAAGAACGTAGACGTGATTGTGGTACGCAATTGCAGAAACGCCGGATCTGCGGTTGCGCATCGGTGCGATGATTTGCCACGAGTTGGTAATGGGATCATAGCTCTCGCAACTGCTCAAGCACTCGTTCCCATTGAACCCTACGACAAAAATAAATAAAAATTTATGCAAAATGAAATGCCAAAATGTACCTCCAGTGATGTAGATTTTTCCGTTGAGTTCAGCTGAAGAAGCGTCGGAACGCTGAGCATGCATTGGACTCATCATACTCCACTGATTGTTAGCAATGTCATAGCGCTCGACTGTGTTCTGGCGGTGAGTTCCATCGTAGCCTGGAATATGTAATTACATGAAGTAACGATCGCAAGTGAAGTCCTTAACTTACCTCCCATTGCATAAATGTAACTTCCGTCTGAAGACATAGCCACTGAGACATAGCAGCGTCGAACATGCATTGGAGCCAAGTTTCGCCATGTCTTAGTCACAGTGTGGAATGCTCGAGTGGTGTTGAAATATTCTGAACAAAAATTCCATTCACAAGTTGCTTTCAAAATCAAATGAAAAAAGATTTTTGAATACCAGATCCATCGAATCCACCGATGATTATTATTTCCATTCCCACTGACACGGTTCCGTGGTAAGCACGAGGTCCGGTTGGGTCGACTTCTTCAACGCTAATCCAGCGGTCTGCTCTCGTGTCATATGTCTCGATGTAGTTTGTTGGACTCCCACCTGACCAACCACCGATGGCAAAGAGCACTTCGTGTGGAATACGGGGACGAGCAATACATCCTGCTGCCACTGGGTCTCGAGGGATTGGCGACATTTCAAGGTCATACAAGAAGCGTAGTGTTTCAATGATGTACGGTTTGCATCCTTCTTGTCCATGGACGTAGGCATGATCTTTGACGTGCTCCATGAAATACTGAGTTTCCATCAGCCCGGTACGCACTTGTTGAATCAGCTCAACAATGTTGTGTTTACGAGCTTCTGGATTTTTGGAAATCCAGCGAAGAACACAGCGCCAGACGAGCTCTTCGTTTTTCACGTTGAGATTGTCATGAGCCAGGATCTTAATCGTCTTCTCCACCGACAGGTCTAGAAGCTCTTCACTCTTTTCGGAGACTTCAACAAAGTTTCGCATCAGAAACTTGTGCGCAGCCGCACGCAATTCTTGGCAAAACATGGACCTGCAGCGATTTAATTATTACCCTTTTTAATCGAATTAGGGCATTTGGCACTTACTCCGCAAATGATTGAATTCCAATGCAATTCAGTGCATCGATTTGAGCTTCGATGAATTCGCAACAAGCTCGCTTGAGAGAGACGATCCCAATGTAATCCGCTGACTCTAGAATCTACAACACCCGGAGCAAATTATGACAGGAATTTAGAAAGCTTGAAAGTTACGTGTGTCACGTTGTCTTCAGTGATGAAAATGGTCCGAGTGTAAATGAAATCCAAGAGCATCTTCATCATTTCAGAGGAGATTCCGCGAATGACGAATTCCTTTTGCTTTCTGTCCCGCAGCGGTGAGGTAAAGAGGGCGCGGAAGTAGTCCGAGTCGCCGCAGACAATGATCGAGTGAATCGGGAACTTGACATTGTCCTCTGTCATCAGCACCACGTCACAAAATTGTCCAGCTTGGTAGAACTCATTCAATGACTTGTACATGCGGGCGATATTTTGATTCCCTGTGAATTCTCCACAGCTTCCTTTGCACACCTCGCAGCACTTTCGACACTGTAAGAAACACAAACATTCGTGAGTGACATTCCCTTGGAGTATTCATGAACCTTACTTCCACGGAGAGCAGAGTGACCTCTTGCGTCCTTCCGCTGTCGCCCATTGTCCGTTCCACATTGTCTCTATTTGGAGCCTCATCCGTATCCATAAGGGCGACCAATTCGCTCATTGTTCAACTACAAAAACTAAACTCCAGCGGTCTTCGTGCCAGAGATTTAAAATGAAACTGAAAACGAAAAGAGCTCCTTCCGCATTTCAATTCTGTTTGAATCAACACGGAAAATGGCCTGGTGCGCGGATACTAAGGCGACATTTTTTAATCTGCCACTTGCACTTGCCAAGTTTCATTTTACGACGTATTTTCGTAACTGCAAACACGCCTTTGTCGTGTTGACAGGCTCTTGAACATTTTAACTCCAAGGATTCATAAGAAAATCACAAGTTCCATAACGACCCTTAGGTTATGAAGTCTAAGGACTTCATTTTGTGTTAAGGACTAGGCCCTGCAGGGCTCCCAATTGAGTTGGGTATTGGGTGCTGGCTTTAGCATACCGGGCGCTGACTACCGGAGATTGGGCGCCCACTTACTGAACCCTATGAAATAATTCCCACTTTACTTTTCCACAGACACGGCCAGCAAAGGTCAATAATACTGACCTCTGTTTCTTCTTCCGACGACGCACCGATCTGGAGTTCATCTGTCCAAAGGACAGACCGTCTAACCATTGACCTGTGACTTTGTGACTGCACTTTGTGACCGACGTCAGCCCATCGGAACACAACAGCTGATTTAGCTGAAGAATTTACATTTGTAGAGACATGCAGAATAAGTCCCCCAAGGGTCAAGGGGCTCAGACGTCCTCGACCAGAACCAGGCCAGATGTCATCCTGTCCCAGAACAAAGTCAGGGCCGTTATGAAGTCATCCCCGGAAGTGGAACATGTCGGGAATGATGCGCTATTCCTGGTGACGAAAGCAGCGGTAAGAATTCATTCAACTTAATTCTTGACAAGGTGCTTGACAGTTAATTGCTTGATTTTGCAGGAACTCTTTCTGGACCACCTAGCTAGGAAAATGACGGAGAAGTCAAAGCCAGGGAAACCAGCAGAGTACGAGTACAATGACCTAGGGGAAGTCATCAAGCGTGAGGACAACATGGAGTTCCTCAGAGGTATTTAGAATAACACCTCCCATTGCTCCGGTGCGGTGTCAGTGATTTACAAGTATACGATGTTTTTTTTAGAAATCACACCACTCAAGATTCCAGCTAGAATCGCTTTACAGGAAATGGCGAAACAAAAGGCACTGGATCATTAACACAAGGACGTTCCAAAATGGAGCCACGCAGCGACTCACTTGTTCTCACGTTTATCTTCAAATTACCTTAAATATTTATTTAATTACAATTTTTATTAAAGTTAACAATTTTCACATGAAAAAGGATAATTTGTTGATAGTTTATTGGATTCCACTTTGCCCCATTGGTGTTAAAATTCAGCGAAAACTCAAATTCCGTGAATTTGTAATTTTAGCTTTTTCAGTCGATGTCGATCGAATTTTTTGAAGTTCTGACGTTCCAGGTCAATCGAGAGGTCAAGGGTTACTCACTTCTCCAGAGTCTGATTTGAGGTCAACATTGGATTCAACTAGCACTGTAGAT
>VNWY01001318.1:0-17024 GCA_009869845.1 Pseudachorutes palmiensis | reverse complement strand
TGAATTTGATTTCACATGTCCCGAGGAATCTGTCCTTGTATCCAATATAGACATCCGCTGTGTTGATTCCAATTGATTCCCCATCCCATTTCAGTCGATTGTAAACGTCCTTTGATGTCCGTAGTTTTGCTTTCTTGTCACTCCCCTCTGACATGTCAACTGGAGTTGAATATTTAGGCAATTTCTCTTTTTTATGGCTCTTGTGACCCTCCATGATTACTGGAAGAAATAAGTTTATCATTGTAAAGTATATTAAACGAAAATGTAAGTAATAGGTGTACAATAATTAGGTACTTACCAGATTAATGTTAATGTAGGTGTGCTTGTTGCTCGTCTCTTTGATTACCTCTTGAAATTACAGTAAAATTGACCAGATCTTCTTTGTTCTTAGTTTGTATAGAGTTCTAGACTAAATAAATTAAAAGAAAAGAAAGAATTGGATGGAAATTAAAAATGATTTATGTGAATTTTCACTTGTGAAAACAGCTGGACTGACAGCTCCTTTTATGTCACAAAAAACTCAAAGTAACAGTGAATCCTGGCTATAAAAAAATCGATTGGATTTTTGTTAAAAGAGATTAAAATAATTATAAATTATTAATTAATTAATAAAATACAAAAACAGTTGAGTTTCTAATGAATAAGTTAAAAGTAGAGTAAAGTTAATTTTGAATAACTCTTGTACATATCAAATTCAATTGATTTCAATTGATTTCAATCATCATTTTCTTTCCAAGTCGTAGTTTTCCAGAGTACCTTTCAATGGAGTTCTACTGTCCAGCAAAGGTGAATCAACAACGTCACAATGTCGTCCATTTATCGTATGTTTCAACGTTAGTTTTGTTAATTCATTCTTGGAATCTTATGATTCATAATCACATACGAGTCACTCACAATCTTAATTGAATTACCAATTACCCTTTGCAAGATAATAGAAACAAAACAAAAATGCGTCAATTAGTTCATCAGTTCTTACTTTTTGTAATCAAGCACTGTGAAGGAGGTCACTTTCCATAGACATTTTCATTACTAACTGCAGTGGACGCAGATTGGGTAGTTTTATCCATTGCTTATTAGAGTATGTTGACCTTATAAATAACACGATACAGTTTGTCATTACATTAGTATGTTAGACGGAATGAATTAGATGCAAGAATTATTAGGTTGATTAGTTTAGTCAATGTATTCTGTGGTTCTTCGTGTAAGAGTCCTTGAGGAGTTCATGCGTCTACTTATGAAACCAGTTTAACTCCATAATTATTCAAATGAATCCATTTCCAGATGGATTTCCTAATTAAGATAGACCTCTTGGAACTATGTTGTTGATTTTAATGCGCAATTGTGATAGAAATGATACTCTTATACTGCGGCATATGCAATTGGATTCCTTCATCAATCAATTCAGTATTCATAGAGGAAGACTAGACTCAAAAGCGCAAGAGATTTCAATTGACGGCATAACTGATTATACAAGAGAAAGTATTCAAGTTAGTGACGCAGTTTAAACAACATTTGCTAAGAATAGCTCCAACATTAAGCATTATTGACCTTGATCAAGTTCTATTTAATTGACCAGTTGCACTTTACTACTGGCACTTTGAAATTTCATCCCAAGTAGACAGTTTCGATTAACACAATTAAGTGATGTCTACTTCCACCCTTTGGATTCTCCTTTGCATCTTATTACAAACTTCCTTTGGACTGGAAAAACAAAAACTGGATGATTTGGATACTTATACAAGTGAAGAAATCACAAAGCTACCAAAGGTACTTTGAACTTTCAATGTTTAATGATTTAATACCAACATTTCTTTTTTATTAGCTTCGGAATAGAGTTGCAGATGGACTGACACAGGAGTACATGTTCCAGGATAAATACCTCGTCAGATTCCTCAGGGCGCAGAAGCATGATGTCGAAGGGGCAGAAAGGATGCTCAGAGCGGTACCCTTTAGAAACCCTTTTCATTTTTATTTTATCTTCTTTCTTATGCTTATTTTTAACAGAACTTCCAGTGGAGGGATCAATACGACATGGACAACATAATATTCCGTAACTTCTCCAAAGTCTCCAGTCGCCTTCCTTTTTCATTTACTGAAGACATTGAAGGAAGACCGAGTAAGTAAACCTAATTAAACACAATTAAACACAACCCATTTAAATTTAATTTGTTTCCTTTACAGCCGTTGTTGGTTCCTTCAAAAACTTGAACATCCGGCAACTCGTGTTGTCTGGAAATGGTGATTTGATTCGTTTCTATTTGTTTTATTTCTCTGAAAGAGCAGTCTGGAACATCCACATTAGTTCTAACAGAACAGGGCGTGAAATCATTGGAGGGAATTTATTATTCAACATGGCTGGATACACAGCTAGGACACACGGATGTGCAGCCTGTGTTCCACTCTGGATTCAATTCGTTGAAACATATGAACGGTTTTACCCACAATTAGGAACAAGGATAATAGCAGTGAATGGTAAATTAAAATCAAATTAAATTAAATTAATCTCTAACTTTTTTATTTCTGATTTCAGTTCCTCGGCTTTTCCAAAAGTAAGAACTCATAAATATGTTAATAACGCAGTGTACCATAACCAATTCTTTCTAGTGTTTTTGCAGCATTGAAACCCTTTCTTACTGGTCATACTCTGAATAGTTTGAGGCTGTTTGGAATAGACAAAAGTGAATATGGACCAGAACTGATGAAACTGTTTGGAAAGAAGCAAATTACTGCTGAATTCGGAGGTTCAGCTCAACCCCAGGGCATGTACGTTCTAACTCCAGAACATATTGCAACTCAGCTAGGAACTTCCTTCCAAATACCAAAGAAACTAAAGGACATTCCAACATTCTAAAATCATAAATTGTTATTTATTCACTAATAAATAGGACAACCAAATTGTAAAATCGAAATAAAGCTTCAGTTACAATAAACCCAATAGCCTTGTCTCCCACCCATGTACTTGCAGTATCCTCCACTAGCGTATCCATGATCCCTGCAGCATTGATTGATTTCTGGTTGACTCCTGTCACAAACTTCATTACAGGCAGTCACATAACCACCAGCGGATGTCACTAGAAAATAAAATAAAATAAAATAAAATAAAACTGTAACTAAGAATACAATCGATTGAACAATCAATTTATGCTAACCGCTGATGCAGCAGAATGAAATCACGAGAATGGCTGCCATGGCCAGAGTTACAAAACGTTGTTGTCCCATTCTATGGATTGATCAACTGATTGGAAGTATGTTCGATTACTCTTGTTTTTATCCTGTAACTTCAATTAAGTCAATTAAACAATGGTTGATTAAAGCACTTTCAAAGAATCAAAGGTGAAAATAACAACTAAAGCACTTAAATATCCAACAGAGCTCGACGTCATTCAACCACTTTTGCTAATTCCATGAAATGGATTAACATTTTTCCATAGAATTCCCCACCCCCTTGTTTTTCGTGAAATCATCCATAATTTATAATTCACCTCTTAGGGCTAATTGAATTGATCCACTCCCATTGTCCCATTTCTGGTTAAATCTGCACACGGAAGAATAGTGTCTGTTTTCCTTAGTCATAACAACAAAATACAGAGAAAATAAAGCCATGTTCATACAGATGTCAAATGTGGGTGTCTAAGGGTGTAGGGATTATTATGATTAAAACAGATTTTAAGAATCGAATGCCTTAGTAATCTGTCTCTATTTTGTCCAAAAAAGTTAAAAACTTTTCCAAAGTTGTGTTGAATTGTTTTATTTTTGAATATCGTTTTAGAAGATTAAGCGACACAGGTGTAGTTACATCCCTTTGAATAGTCAGAACAGCAGTGGGTCATTCCTCCGTTGTTTGCACAAGGGTTTCCCATGCAAGGGTCAACCAAGCAGTTGACATTTGCTCTCTTGAATGGACACACAGACATTCTAGTGATGACTGGCTTGTGTTCAACAGCAGGAGCAATGCAGATGTGGTCGCAGTTCCCCTTGGAGTAGTCAGCGCAACACTGGCTCTTCTCTCCCTTGCAAGAGTTGAACATGCAAGGGTCCACAAGGCAAGCCACTGGCATCATTGGGTTGTTCAAGCTTGGTGGGCAAGTGGATGGAGGTGGAATTACGACAGGAATTGTGACCTTGAATTTTGGTGCAACGCAAGTGAAGTCGCATCCCTTTGAATAGTCAGAACAGCACTGGGTTGCAGCTTCGTTGTCAGCACAAGGGTTTCCCATGCAAGGGTCAACCAAGCAGTTGACGTTGATTGGTGTCCGCGGGCATGACTGGAGAGCAGCGGATTCGGCTGAAAATAAAACGAAAAAGTTAAAGTTGAAATGCTAAAATGAGAACGTGGTTATTACCTTTGTAGACGCAAAGTGCAACAAGGAGCAGAGCAGAAAGAATGACTGTTGATTGGTTCATATTGGTTGAGTTGTAGATGGATGTACTGTGAGACTTCCTTCTAAACGTTAAAGAGAATTAGGAAAAGGGAGGGTAGCCATTTTATACTAAAAAGTAACATACTTTCCACTTTTTAGTTTTACACAATCGCAGTTTGAATTAGAAGGACCACTTCAGGTCGTCGTACTCTGGGCTATCTTCCGCAGAAATTAATTCCTGCACAATCTAATAACTTTAACACTCTTCTGCACCTGAGATTAAAATTTTTGATTTAATCATCCGTTTTCAAGTGATAAATTACGAAATGGTTTCAAGTACCTTGGAAGGCAGAGACAGCGGATTGGTCCAATCAAAATTAGATTGGCACGTAGACCAAAAATGGTAAGAAAAACAAATTCCGGAATCCAATTGTGAAGAATTTGGCAGAAAATTGAGTTTTTGAGCATTCAACTACATTCTACATTCATTTCAACTCACATGGTTTCCTGCATTTACTTCCAATGGGAACATTTTCTGCAGAATTTTGACTTAACAAGCTCGTTTAAGCTCGAAATTGCTTTGTGTAAACAATCCAATCGAGAAAGAATTAAAAAATGAAGGATGATAAGATTATGGAAAGGGATTCTGGCATTAGTAAATCATCCATTTGTAATTGCATCCATTTGTAGTCTTTTGAGTCTTTTCAATTTGTCATAATGAAGGGATTTCATATTCTTGTTCTTTGTATTTTGACCCAATGTATTGAAAGTGGAAGAATTCTATTCATTGTTCCCCTTTCAACACGGAGTGAGACTCACTTGTTTGTACCCTGGGCTGTTGAATTAAACAAAAGAGGACATGACATTACATTTGTGACCTCAACCCCGTCCCACGTGACCTCAAATGGATTCCGTGAGATCATCCCAGGAGTAAAGCCATTCGAAATGAGTGACTTTTACCCACTCCATTCAGACCCAATTGAAGCTCGAAGATATACACAAGAGAACCGGGTTGCTGCAATGTCCAGTTTCGACTTGTCTTTCATTTTCAATTCATGTCACACCGTCTACCAACATCCAGAATTCCAAACCATCCTCCAAGAGACCTTTGACCTTGTCGCAATTAGTTCAAACTTCAACAACTGCTTCGAAGGTCTAATTCACAAGTTGGGAGTTCCTTTCATTTATTTTGGAAGTATGCCCATATTCCCACACGTTGCAGGACTAACTGGACTCCGAATGCCAAACTCCTTTGTACCCAATCCAATGTTCCCATTTACAGATCGGATGACATTTCTGGAGAGATTGGAGAATACTGTAATGAACGACATTGGGATGAATATTCTTACTTACTTTCTAGAAAAAGAGAGTGATCTCATCAGTCGAAAGTATTTGGGACAAGATACACCTGACATTGCTTCAATTGAAAAGAATGTCTCACTCATATTCACTAATTCACATTTCTCAGTTAATACACCGAAACCAGTCCTTCCGGATTTAGTAGAAGTTGGAGGAATCCATTGCAGGGAACCAAAACAATTGGAAAAGGTAACACAGTTTCTAACGTTTTAAAAGTTAACTTTAGTTTATCTTTTGTATTTTGTAGGATTTGGACGACTGGCTTTCTGATTCACCAGATGGATTCATTTATTTCAGTTTGGGAACTGTAGTACAGGGCTCCAGTCTTCCCGACAAAGTCAGAGAGTTGTTTCTAAATGTATTTTCACGTCTCAAGCAACGCGTTCTTTGGAAATGGGAAACTGAACAGATGCCAAATCTCCCGTCAAACGTTAGATTAGGAAAATGGCTTCCACAGCAGGACATTTTGGGTCACCCGAATATCAAACTTTTTATTTCCCACGGTGGCCTCCTCAGTACTCAAGAAACCACTTTCCACGGCGTTCCTGTACTTGGTGTTCCCATCTTTGTGGATCAGGATGTAAACATGTTGCAACTTCAAGAAGCAGGAATGTCCAACTACATTGAAATATTGACACTCACAGAAACCAAACTTGAATCTTCCATTCGAGAATTAATCGACAATCCAAAGTAATTCATTAAATTAGTTAGTAATTTCATCTTCATTTCATTTTTTATTCATTTCAGATACGGTGAAAGAGCAAAGGAAATATCTGGAATGTTTCGTGACCGACCTGAACATCCTCTTGCAACTGCAGTCTACTGGACAGAGTATGTTCTAAAATACAAAGGGGCTCCTCAACTACGATCTGCTGCAAGGGAACTCTCATTCATTCAATATTATGGAATTGACGTCTACTCACTTCTTTTTGCTTTACTCTTATTGGTCATCTACATTCCTTACAAGTTGTGCATTCGGTTCATTCGGTTCGGTAGGAAACAAAACATTCTTTCTAAATACAAAAAGTCCCAATAAATTCCATTCCCTTTGTAATGAAGATGTTTGAAATACTATAGTTGCACTATATAACCTAATAACCTAATAACCTAATTTGAGTTATGCTTAACTTTACTTGGTTGTAAAACATTGAATAAGTGAACAAGAATGTGTTGATGCTCTACTTATTGTTATTAATCATAGTCCAGTTGATCATCCGATTTTATTTCTTTGTAGATTATCATAACTTAGTCACACAAGTGCAGAAATTGTTTTTCATTTTATCCTTTTTATTATCGATTTTCTAATTTTATCCAACTGGAAAGAATCTTTACAATCCACGTGGAATTGCAAAGTAAAAAGTTCGTCCACAATCTTTATATTTGTGTACCTTGAGAGAACTTTGTGATTTCACAGACGCATTTCAAACCAGTTTTACTGGAATTTAATTAGACTGAATTAGATCTCATTAAGAGATTAATTAATTAGTTAGTTTATTCTTCTACCTGTTTAATTATGCTCACACTGGAGCAAGATTAACTCACAAAGATACCCCTGAGAACTTCAAATTATGAAACAATTGACTTTTCATTTTCATGGTGATGGCCACATTGGAATCCTTGAAGATGACGAATAGTTTTTGGAATCTTGGGATTAAATCTCAAGTGTAAATGGACAGATTGAAGGTCTTTTGTGCAACAAGGTTAAGAACATGTTTTGATGTGGGATTTCGTGGGATTTTTAATGACGGAGTAAGATGAAAGTACCAATTAAAAGAGAATAAAGAAATTGAAACTGGATTTGGTTTAAATTTTTTCTTCTGACCTTGTTCCGGTCATATTTAATTCACACGTTGGAGAAGAATTCTCCTCACTTTGAATCCTGCAGAATAAAACGTAGTTCTTTAACTCTTTGAAACGCACTTTATAGCATCATGTCTACTTTCAATCTTTGCCTCCTTTTGTCTATTCTGTTTAACATTTGTGCTGGAAACAAAGAAACAAGCTTGAATGATTTGGATACTTACACAAGTGAAGAACTAACAAAACTACCAGAGGTACTTTACATTCATTTTGAATTATGATCTAATGGCTCTTTTTTTAGCTTCGTTCTAGAGTTGTGGATGGACTGACACTGGAATACATGTTACAAAATAAATACCTCGTCAGATTCCTTAGGGCGCAGAAGCATAACCTAGATGCGGCTGAAGACATGCTAAGAAAAGTAACATCGAAATTAATATTTAAAATAAAGTGACAAATAATTCCAATCTTTAGAACTTCCGATGGAGGAAACAGTTTGATATGGACCACATCATCTTCCGTGATTTCTCAAAAGTATCCCATCGCCTGCCTTTCTTTTTCATTGAAGACTTGGAAGGAAGGCCTAGTAAGTCAGAAATAAACTTTTAATAATGTTGAACTTGTTTACAATATTTTGTTACTTTCTATCCTTTAGCTGTCGTTAGTGCTCTAAAGGATTTCAACGTTCGTCAAGCTGTTCTATCGAATAATGTTGACTTTATCCGTCACTACCTTTTTTACTTTATTGAAAGATCAGTGTGGAATGTTCACCTTGTTGCAAATGCAACTGGGAGAGAAATCATTGAAGGGAATTTATTATTCAACATGGCTGGATTCACTCTTAGAAACCAAGGATGTGCAGCCTGTCTTCCACTTTGGATTGAATTAGCAGACACCTATGAAAAGTTTTACCCTCAACTTGGGAATAAAATCATCATTGTAAATGTACCTCGCATCTTCCAAAGGTAAACTCAAAACAAATTCCATTCTGAATAGAAACTTACTTAACTTGTTTAGTGTTTACACCGTAATCAAACCCTTCATTTCTGGACACACGATCAACAATCTGCGACTGTATGGAGTGGACAGAAGCGAGTATGGAACGGAACTGTTGAAAATATTCTCAAAAGAAAGAATACCACTGGAATTCGGGGGTTCAGCTAAACCTCATAAATTGTACCCACTCACACCCCACCACATGACAATTCAACTGGGTCCAAACTTCCAGATTCCAAAGAAACTCAAAAATATTCCAAACTATTAACACCTAAATATTTAAAAGTTCAATCAATCACCACCAAATATTTATTACCAAATGAATAAAATTATCAAAATAATAAATCTGAACAAATTGAAATTCATTAAGTGTCCATAAGATAGGAATTCCTTGATTAAAGTTAAAGGTAAACTTGAGACTCGGAAGAAGTGAGATAGCCAAAGATACACTTTTGTGTGTTGACACTTTGGAGCTAATCTTCCTTAGATTTGAATTTCTATTAAAATAAAAGTGAGTAAATGGATTGAAATGGTTGGAAATCAAACTAACCTCTTCTGCTATTGCGTAGAGATTCCTCTCTCCAGACTTCCCAGTTTGCTCAGTCAAGCTTTTCAAGAAACCATCTGGATTCTGAAGCAGGACGAAGGGATGGTCAAACTCCTGCGCATAAAAGAACACAACTTTAGTCCACTCAACTACAAAGTTGACTTTTCTTCCTCACCTGGAGTTCTCCCGCCTGGAGCACAAGGATTCGATCGCAGTCCATAACACTCTGGAGTCTGTGGGCAATCGTGATGATCGTGCAGCCTGCAAACTTTGTTCGAATAGTTGACTGGATAAAGTGGTCAGTCCTAGAGGAACAGTTGATAGACAAGGAGTTGATTGTAAGAGTTGAACTTACTTTTGGTCTACATTTGCAGTAGCTTCGTCCATGACTAGGATCTTGTTGTTCCTCAAGATGGCTCTTGCCAAACAAACCAACTGCCTCTCTCCTATACTAAAGTTGGAACCTCCATCAGAGACTAATACGTCCAGAGAACTCACTGCATCCTTCAGAGCAACCTAAGCAGAGAGAATGTGGAAATCAGAACAACCAAATGAGAGTGTGGTGTAGAAGGTACTTGTTCTAGTGCTTCCCAAATGTCCTTGTCTTCAAACTGACTGAATGGATCTAGGTTATAGCGCATGCTCCCAGTGAAAAGCTGTGGTTCCTGAGGGATGATGGAAATGTTTTGCCTAAGTTCGTGAAGCCCCAGAGACCCAGTGGGAACTCCGTCGATGGTTATGGTTCCACTTGGTTCAGTCAGCCGGAAGAGGGCGGTGATGATGGAACTCTTCCCAGCACCAGTACGACCAACAACTCCCTATTAACATCAACACACATCAATACATGAGCTTAGTTTAATTCCAAAAGTACCAAAGGTCACTTACAATTTTCTCTTGTGGGTTAATAGTGAAGGTCAAGTCCTTCAAAACTGGTTTTTCATCATAGACGAGAGAGACATTTGAGAACTGGATTTTCCCACCTGTGATCCAGCCCTTGTCCTGCTGTCCATTTGGTGCAATGAGTGGAGCTTCCGAAGGGAGATTTGCGTATTCTTGGATTCTCTCAACAGATGTCATGACATTCTCCAGTTCAGAGGATTGGCGCATGCCCCACTGGAAGTAGAGGTTGAGTTCCATTATGCTGGCCATGGCCATCCCAACACTCCCAGCCATCGAAGCTACAAAGAACAAGTTTTAAATATTTCCAAAAGAGTCGCCAATTGTCGTACATGTTGTGATGAGAAGGAAGCCAAAGGTGATTGCAGCAAAGTAGAGGATCGCTGTCAGTTCCAGCCACACTGCAAACCACCGTGTGGTCGAATTGTAAGTAAAGGTGGCTTCTGAGTTGTCATCAATTGCGTCTTCAAACTGCTTCCTGCAGATGTCTTCTGCCTTTGATGATCTGATTGTGGTGATCCCTTGGTAGGATGAACTGAGGCGGGTGAAGATTGGACTGCGTGCTGGAATAGAAGACTAATTTGTTACTAAACTCTCATCCTTTCTACTATTTTGCTTACAAACAGCTTCTAGTCTTTTGACTGCTCTGATTGCTTTGACGTAGTATGTTCTGAATACGTAGAACATAAGGAATGCCAAGCCAGTGGGTATGAGGACGTAGTAGTTTGTAGAAGTAACAATCACCACAGTCCCCAAAACACGGAGAGAAATGGACACAGTGTCGTACAGGAATTCAGGCAACTTCAGATCAATCTGGTTCAAGTCCCGGGTCACACGGTTCAGAATTCGACCTTAAGTATAGTTTTCAATTTAAGATTTTTAATGTTTTATTGTATTGGATTCTCACCTGATGGATTTGTGTCGTAGAACTTGAGTGGAGTTTTAACCAAGTTTTTGAACATTCCATCGTGTATGTTGACACTAATGCGCATGGTGTATGCATAGTGGCCAAGGGTGACGAGGAAGACTGAGCTAACTGTAGCCACTACGAATCCAGCATAGACACCCAAGTACAACCAATCAGTCTCATCATCATCAGTCTCTGACAACCTCCCTTCCTCGTAGTTAGTCCTGCACATGAGCACATTTGTATTGTATTTGTATATTAGATTCTAATCTTACCAGAGTGAGAGCCAGATGTATGAACCACTGAGGATGATCTGGACAAGTATGAATCCAAAGCAGAGGAAGAAGGTAGCTGTGGTTGACTTTCTGGCACTAAAGTAGCTCCTGTAAGTGGCAAGCGACACTTTCCCTTCAATCATTTCCTCATCGTGACTCTCCTGCTCCTTTAGCGCTGCACCCGCTTCCTCCACTCGCACCTTACAAAGCACAAGCATAAAGTGAATGAAAGCCCTTTATCCAATCACCTCCTTCTGACTTACTCCGCTGACTGAAGGTGTGCGAGACGACCTTCTGCTGTCATCTCCATCTTCCTCTGCATCTCCACTACGCAGGATGTTCAGGATGTCCACGTGGTTCTGAGTGAGGTCCTTGTAACTACCTTGGGCGTAAATGCTGCCCTCCTAAACACAAAAACTTCCAATTATTAACCAATTAATGATGGAATTATACAATTGAAAGATGCTTAACCTTGTCTAGGATGATGACGTGGTCTGCCTTGTGTAGGTATTGGAGCTGATGAGTAACGAGTATGCGCAGTGTCCCACGTAGGAATCCTTTTAGTCCCTTTTCAAAAATGTGTTTGCTGACACGAGCATCTACTGCACTGAGTGGGTCATCCAGCAAGTAGATGGAAGCAACGCGATACATTGCACGGGCCAAACTGATCCTTGCCTGAAAAGTAGAAAAGTACAAAATGAAGGGAAAAGTAAATCTTCAATTGAGTATTTACCCTTTGCCCCCCACTGAGTGTGATCCCATGCTCTCCTACGAGTGTTCCATCCCCATATTCAAACTGCCCAAAGTCAGCCTTGAGTGCGCATGCCTCTACCACAGCCTCATACCGCCCAGAGTCAGGATTGTTTCCAAAGAGGATGTTCTCCCTCACAGTTCCTGGAAAGATCCACGTTTCCTGCGAGGCATAAGAAATCTTCCCCTGGATATTTCCCACGCCTGAAGCAATCGGCAGCTCAGACAACAAAGTACTCAGGAAGGAACTCTGCACATATTATAACGTTGAATTATTCATAATCAAAGAGACCTTGGCTTTTGTTGCACCTTCCCTGCACCCACAGGTCCCACCACGATGACGAATTGAGCCCCAACCAAGTCAATGTTAATTGAATTGAGTGTTTTTCTATCCCCCGTCCAACTACGTGTAACAGAATACATTGATTGAACACATTCCACAACTGAGTGACGGATGAGTGATGGATTTACCTGGCGGAAACGTTTTCCAGAGTTATGCGTGGTTCTTTCCCTCCTGGAATGTGCTCTGACATGGACAAATTCCCACTGGATCGCTCTTCCTTGCTCAGGTAGCTCTGCTCACACATTCATTATAAAACACATGGACTGGAATTATAGATTTAGATATATTAATGGGAATGTTCACCTCGAGGCGTCGGAGAGTAACGCGAGCAGATGAGATTCCCATGACTGCCTGAGGGACATAGTACAGGAAGGTTGTCATCAGGGTGTTGAAGATGGCGACTGCGTAGAAGACTTTGTCAGCAGACACTTCGTTCCCCAGGTACACGAAAGTGGCCACTGTGACCAACACAACTGGCTGCACGCTCGAATTGTTTAGCGCAGTTGAGAATCCCACAACGTACGACATCTTCCGAAGGGCCTTCACTTCCAGCCTATTCAAACACCACTAAATGTATCACTAAATTTATCAAATATGGTTTGTATTGTATTGGCCCTTACGCCCTTAGCCTGTGAATGAGTGAGGAGAATGGTCCTTCCCAAGCATACATTTTGATCACTCTGATTCCCCTTATGATTTCGTTCATGAAACGAGCCCTTTCGTCTGTCCTCTCTGCAGCTTCAAGTTGAAACAGACCTGCGTATTTTCCAATGAAATCTGAAACAAAGGAATTGGTCCAATTACATTAAAAGGAGGTGGATTGGATTGTGTACATTGGAATGGCATGAGGGCAGTGACTAGAGCCACCCCGACCAGTGCAGGGTATCCAATTTCTTCTAGTAGAATGTACGAGAAGAGGATCCACTGAACTGGAGCGATGAGGAGATGGGCAAGACTGAATATGGCGTCCTCTAGGCGGTGAGCGTCGTTGGCAGTGAGGTTGATGATGTGACCGAGAGAAGGGCCATCCCCTGCGATACTCAGTCGAAGGGACTTGCGGTAGATGAGGGAAGTAAGACCGACAGCCACGCGCATGATCATTGTGGAGTTGGCAAAGTAAACGATGTGAATGATGAGTGTGTTTACGAGGGTGGTGGCCACAACTCCACCTGCGTAGATGAACTGATCCTGTCTTGAGACGTTGGAATCTCCAAAGGAAAGGATGAACCAACGGAGTAAGATCGGAAGCGCAACCCTGTCAACATGAAAATGTGTTTGAAAGGAAGTGTTTGTGGGTCATTGACCTTACGCGAGTGTGCACTCATTGAGAAAGAGGAGGATGAACCTCCAGGAGTAAGGGCGCCAGAACATGCGCACAAGAGCAACCAACAACCTCGCTTTCTTCCCAACCAACTTCCTCTCTCGCACTTCCTCGTCCCATTTCCTACATTACAAAATATCGTTTGATGCAATGAAGAGAGAATAAGAGATCGTATTGGTCATTACTTTTCCAGTTGGTCTCCGAGGTCTTCCGCTTTATCTTTTTCCCTTAGTCTAAAGAGGTCACTCACGGTCAAGGTCTTCCTCGCCCCAAGTCTGATGAATGGAAAGATCCAGATGAAAAAGAGCTTGGAAAATGGATTTGCAGACTCAAAGGGATTCTTCCTGATCCTGTTTCCGAAGAAGTACTCTCCACTCTTCTTGTCAGTGACCCCTGTGACCTTTGTCTCCAACTCATCCAAGTCCATCTTCAACACCCGCAGGTAGAATGCTAATATGTAGAGGTGGTAAATCTGTAGTGGATTAGTATCTGCAGAGTGCTAATCTCGTGAAGATTATGAAAGAGAATGCTGTAAATGCAAGAATTCAATGCCACTGGATTTGCTGATTCTTCTTTTATCTTCTTTTCTTCGTTTCGATGCTTTTTCAATGGGAATTCAGAGACACGTTTTGCTTTAATAATTAAAAGACAAGAGTCCAACCACCAATTCACTCAGCAACATCAAACGTGCTTAATTTTAAGAAATTCCCAGGAAGGGAATTTAGAATAAAGGGCGGAAATTCAGTTGGGATTGCATGAGATATGGCAGCGTTTGATTCCAAGGAAATTTCCACTAATCAGCAAATTATTAGAACGAATTGTTTACTGCCTTTTTGCAATGGCAGCACAAAAGTGAACAATCACAATAGATTGCTCAGATTATAGTTCATATTGGATTGATTACAAATTAAAACTAACAAATGACAAAATGGAATCAATATATCCACAAGAGTGACCTTACGGGTCTTAGTAAAGGGTCAAATACCACAGAGAACCGGAGAAAGGACAAATATATGGTAATCCGTACGAGTAAAAGGAAAGGCGCAGTTAAAGTATTGGGTGGTGGGGTAATGCGGAACGACATAAAATTAGAAATCAGACTTTTCGGTCCCCTGCGAAAGATCCGGGCGTTTATTCCGAATATATTTCACTCCATCCATTGTATTGTATGTGCAGGAAGCCAAACACTTTTTTGACGGGCATTTGATTTGGAAGTAAGGTCACTAAAACTATTATACGGAGGTTTTGTTTTTTGCCTGTGAAGCTCAAGGGCATTTGCCTGTGAAAGCGGCTCATTAGGCTCTTTTGCGTCAGTCCCACTACAAGTTGTCAGGATGGTCGAGCGGTCCAAGACGCCAGACTCAAGACGAATAGTCTTGCACTGCTCAGCAGTGCCTGGATGGGTATTCTGGTCCTCGTAAGAGGGCGTGGGTTCAAATCCCACTTCTGACACTAACTTTTTTGTCACTTTTTACAACAATTAAAAAGTCTCATTCCATTCATATCTTATCACCTACCTATTGTTCTTCTTTTTATCTTATCTGTAATAAGAAAATGACGTCGCGGAGACGAAATTAAAATGAATTGTCATCATGTTAACTTTTTTTGGATTTAAGAAAACATCGGAAGGATGCAAAAGGGCAAAAGGGTTCGTTCGCTAATGACATTATCATTTTTGGGCCAAATTTTAACCCCGCCCCTCCTAAAATCACCATGTGTCATAATGGAAAGGACCCTCACCCCCCTGGTATGGTGGCGTCATCCTAAACCTAACTCTAACTTAATCACGAAGAGTGGTGTATTTTTGGTTTTTAAATCGTATTTACGGTGTAATCCGGGCATACAAGCCTAATTCACTAATAGCTGGGACGGATTGAATTCTTTATTATTATTTTTAATTATAAGTTTTTGTTTTTTGCGCTTGTTGGTGGAAGGTAAAACTTATGGATTTATTGGGGACATGAGGTCATTGACCTTCGGGTCAGAGTACCATTAGAGTACCATAATTTAAAAGTTATTAGGTAATAAATCACTATCACGTAGAATTAATTAATATATTAGGAGCAGAGTAATTATTTCCAGATTGATGTTCCTTTTCGGAAATGAATGTGACGGATGGACAGACAGAGAGACAGTCAGTTGGGACACAAGGTGAATTCCTGTCCGTCTATTTTTACGAGAACATTCTTCGTCATTCTCAATTCATTGCGTCAGTGTCGATGGACTGATGACGAGGTATTGAGTAGAGTGAGGTCATGTGAGTAGCAATTGTGTCAAGTCATTCACTGCCAGTACTTCCCTTGTGCCTTTGGAAACATCCATCACTACCATTTCAGCAATACCTCGAGCAACAACACGAAAGCCACACAGTGACACAGTCATCAGTGACCAGCTTCTTAGTAGTTGACATTTTTGTATTCTGAAATGGAGCTACCAGGTCTTGGACAACACTGCAGTGAACCTTTCTGCAGACAACTTGGTAATGTCAACTTATTACCATTCAAACCAACCAGTTACATTACATTTTTATTATTCTCGTTCCAGATTTCCTGCCAGTCAAATGTGATGCCTGTGAGAAGCTATTCTGGCAAGTCAAAACGCAATTCATCACATTGGCTTATTTCTTAACTTGATTGTTATCATTTTATAGTTCTGACCACTACAAGTACGAGAGTCACAACTGTCCAACCTCCTATCAGAAGAATGTCCAGGTCCCTATTTGTCCACTTTGCAATGCCCCTGTTCCAGGGAACAGCAAGGAACTTCCAGACATCCGTGTAAGCAAACACATTGACAATGACTGCCAATCGGATCCCGCAGTCACAAGGAGAAAAGTAAGCTAAACATATAGGCCATCATCAAATCAAAATTGTAACTTTCATTCCTATCACTTTAGCAAGTCTACGTCAACCGCTGTTCCCTCAAAAGCTGTAAGCAGAAGGAGCTGATTCCGGTGGTGTGTGACCAATGTAACAATAACTTCTGCCTCAGACATCGCCATCCATTGGATCATTCATGTGCAGCTCCCAAGGGCTCAAACCCCGTGTCCAAAGCTGCCTTGGCTGCTCTGTCCAGGGCAGAAGACAAACAACGAAATCAGGGACAAGTGAAATGGACACTTCCAGCAGCAGCAAAACCTTCAAGGCCTTTAGTTTACAACCAATCAAGTCTTCAAGGGAATCTGGTAAGATTCAGACTATTTATTGTCTCCTCTTTAGCTCTTTTCTAACGTAGTTTTTTTTTCAGTCTGAAGACGCTGCCTTGGCCATGGCCCTTCAAGCTTCCCTTGGTGGTTCAGCAGAAGTGGAGGATGAGGACGAGCTCCTAGCGAGAGCAATTGCAGCCAGTGAAGCAGAAATGAACAGACCCAGAACACCACAAAAGAACAACTGTCGACTCACCTAAACTCAATTACTTAAATAACTATATAATGAATTTGTGATCTTTTTAATTAACGCCTGCAGTACA
>VNWY01001317.1:0-17028 GCA_009869845.1 Pseudachorutes palmiensis | reverse complement strand
ATGGCGCAGTTTCCGGATGACATTCTCAAGGAGCTAGACGCCCTCAAGGTCGCAAAGGATGTCTAGGTTCATGCGGAGTGTACATCAAACAATGTGTCAGGAATACTTGAAGCACGTAATGAATAATTAAAATGTTCGCAATTGTCACCTTCATCGGTGCACTGTCGTTGGAACTATGGAATTCCTGTAAATTGCTCACATGTTCATGCGCATATCTGAGAGAAAGACCCAGCACGCAATCCAGCCTAAAAAAAAGATTTCTCACAATTTTTCAATTTCGAATGTTGAATTCTCAGTTGTTAACCTGCCCAAAGACCTTCTGAAGAGTGCAATTAATCCCATTCTGTCATCAATTTGTTCTTCCTCTTTCCTTATTACTCAATTGCATCACTTTCCCTGGGAAGGTAGACACTGACAGGCACTTAAGCACTGTCGAAACCGCTGCTAAACGCACAACTTCTCCAACAACCAGGCTCCAGTCAACACTCAGTGTTTTCCAACATGCCGAGAATGTCGTTCAAAATTCATCTAAAGATCCTAGTGACGACTTTCATTGTGTCACTCTACATCGCACTGCTCCTTCTCTGTGCAACTCCCATCTGCATCCTTCGCTATGTCGCAAGCATCACGAAAAGACTCTTTCGGAAGGACCTTGGGAACCTCATCAACGCTCGCTCAGCCATATTCGCCTGTGAGGATTTGTGGGTCGCTCCACGGGCAACACTGGTCGCTTTCAACGCCCTTGGAGGCACCCTCACAGTCCCGGAACTTCGGTCCCAGTTTCAGAAACGAATCCTGGAGAAAGGGATATTCCCAGAACTACAAATGTTCCCATCCACCTACATGGGATTCCCTGTGTGGGCCAAGGAGAAGAAATTCTCATTGGAGGAACACATAAAGGAATACGATGGACCAATCAAATACACCGAATTCTCGGATGAAATGAGGCTGGAAGTGGGCAAGGAACTCACTGCAAGACCCTTTGTGAGGAGAAGGAGTCCTTGGGAAATGTATTTGATTCAAAACCAAAAAGTAGACAATGATCCTAATCCAGAAATTCCAAAAACTGGTTTCATCGTTCGACTCCATCACTCTATTGTAAGATTTAGACAATGCCTCCGTTTCATTCTCACTTGGCACTGTTTGTATTCATCGGATGTATTCCTCAACTTTTTCGTTTATGCTGTTTCGTTATTAGGCTGATGGCTTTTCGGTGATCAACCTTATTGCTGATTTAGGCGACACTGATAAGGTAGAGTTTGCGAAACCGAATTATGTTCAGCGGAGCTTTCTCAAGAAAGTTTTCCACATGCTCACATTCATCTTCCGTGTCCCTTACGATATTGCAACGAATGTCGTCCTGTACTTTGACCCCATTGGCCCTTGGCATCTGAAGTCAAACCAACTGAGTGGGAAGGCCAGCATGGGCTTGACTCCGAATCTCCCGATGTCTTATATCAAAGAAATCCGAGATTGCCACAGTGGTGTGACGAGCACTGGGATAATTGTGGCTGCCATTTCAGGCGCAATCCGGAGCCTTATGTTGGAAGCAGGGAAAGAACTCCCAGACCACATCACCCTCATCACAGCACTACCCGTCCCGAATCATCCAACGAAGCTTCGGAATCATCTGTAAGTTTCCACTCAATTGTAGTCAATACTCAATATGAAAACTAATTCTGGCGCAGGACTGGTGGGTTGATTACATTGCCAGTGGGAACTGAAGATCCGCTAGACCGCCTTCGTCTCGTAGAGCGGAGCTTCCAGGCCCTTCGCAAGTCCACTTTCCCCACATCACTCTTCCTGCTTAGCAAAGTGGTTGGTTCTTTTTTTGCGCCGGTTGTACGTTTACTGGGAAAGCAAGTGGGGTCTTCGATACTACTGACCAACTTCCCTGGCCCAATTGAAGGAAGCTTTTTTCTGTGGCCTCCCTACCTCCGAGTCCTTCCTCATGGGGGGATTCATGCAAGGGAGTATTGGTGAGGTCAAACTGTGAGCAGAGAAGAGGGGACTTAATCAGTCAGTGGAAATTTTTTTGTAGGCATGGGGGTGTTTACGGTGAGCAACAACGGGAAGATACGGATTGGACTGGGAATCGACGACTCCCTTCTGGCACTCCACCCTCAAGTTCATCCGACACAGTTTGTTGGCCACCTTCTCAAGGAATTCGACAGTCTCAAGGTCGCCAAAGATCTCTAGGCTCATTCACAGCACCAGCGGTCTCAAAGTTCCTAATTCTTAAATTTTATCATTAATTCAGTGTCAATGATTAAAAGGGATTATTACTCATTAATTTGACATGAATTACAACATAGATAATTTAACTCTACTGCACTGCTGGTGTAAGCTTCTGCAAAGGTCAAAGATGTCGTGGCTCAATGTCCTTCAATGGTGTGAAAACTCCATTTTATTTGGCCAAATATGTACCCCAGTGGTAATTAATTTTGTGTTAATTATCTCAAACACTTCATTAGTTCAATGCCGTTGACAGAAATTCAGAACTATGAGCAGAGATTTGTATAAAGTGTTTAGTTTTAGAGCTTCCACTGAACGTTGTGCCAGTCAGAATGTCGCCAATCGCCAATGTGCACAACGTTCTTCTTCCACTGCGGGTTGGTGACTTTTGCAATGGTGAAATTGATGGTTGACCANGTGCCAGTCAGAATGTCGCCAATCGCCAATGTGCACAACGTTCTTCTTCCACTGCGGGTTGGTGACTTTTGCAATGGTGAAATTGATGGTTGACCAAATCATGTTGAGTAAATGAGTTTGTACTTTGACCTTAGATCGTTGTGGCATTGGTAGCTATGGAGGACACATTCGATTTGTTCGTATTGGACGAAAGCTTTGTCCCTAAAGCTCCCTGCCTCGTGACCTTCTTCCTAGAGGCTTTGGACTTTGAAGCAAAGCTTTGAAGGAAAAAGGTTATGTGAGAAATTCCCATAGATGGCACTGTCCCAATTCCGCTGTCACACGAATGCACTTTCAATATGGCGTGTTTGTCGGTTTCTCATACACAGCAGGTTATTTTGCTAATGATGTAAATGATGTTTAATTAAACCAAGTTCACAATGACATCTTGAGAAATTCAAAGCGTAATTGCCTCACTTCCGCTGTCAACTTCTGCTAAACTTTCCATTTGGAATTTCCTCGTTAGTGTGTTCTTGACGCTTCTCTGATACGCAAAAATGCCCAAGTTCCTGCTGAAAGTTCTACTAACATTTACATTCTACATTTCAATTCCATTCCTGCTCCTGGTTTTTCCATTGGTAGCCCTTGTGAGGCTCATCACCACCCGCATTGTACAATGCTTAGACCCAGGTGTGGATAGCATTCTGACCAGCAGGAGTTCTGGAGCTGCCACAGACAAGATCTACCAAGGACCCAAGATGACCCTTGTCACGGTTTCCACTTACGAAGGGACCATTGACTTTGAGACTCTGCGAAGAGAATTCGAGTCCCGGGTTGTTTTTGCACGTAATGAGGAAGGGAAGTTACTTAGGAAGGAACTCAGAATGTACGTGACTCAACATTTTAAGTTCTCATTCTGGAAGTATGACCAACAGTATAATATTGACAACCACGTGAGACTGTACGATGGGAAGTTCCAAGAAGAGTATCAGAAGGGTGAAGTGACACCGGAAATGGTCATGGCAGCAAGTGAAGAAATGCTCTACAATCCTTTCGTGACGAAACGCTCGCCGTGGGAGCTCATTGTGTTCCACAATTACAGAGACAGTCAGGAATCGCCAATTGGAACAGCACTGGCACTCAGGATTCATCACTCGCTCGGTAGGGAATAAACGCTGGTCAAAAACATTTTTCAAATTAGCTTCGTGCGTTATATCGATTAATCTATAGCTATTCTTGAACCCTAAACCTTCTACGTCTCTTTTGATTCTTTAGCTGACGGATTCTCGATATTGGGAATTACGAGAGATTTCCTGAATGAACCATCAGAAACACCGCAGAGGCCCCGCCATGACTCTTTTCTATCGTCCATCCTTCGCACCCTTGCGTTTACATTCGTCGCCCCATTCGACTTCATTTCAGAAACGATAGACGCCAACGATGTTCCGACATGGAAAGTTAAACAAGAGAAATTGACAAAGAACTTCAACTTTGGAGTTTCCCCGATGATTTCACTGGAGGAAATCAAAGATGTCCGAAGAGTGACAAAGGTCTCTTTCACCGCTGTCATCCTCGAGTGCTTCACCGCCGCACTACGTCGCTTCATGACTGAAGCTGGGCATGAAATACCAAAGAAAATCCACTGCATCACACCACTTCCGATGCCTGGACATCCGGGAAGAAAAATGAGAAATCACATGTAAAGGGCGACATTGTGAATAATTCAGATTGTAACCCTTGGGTTTGATTTAGGGCTGGATGTCTCACTGAACTTCCAGTTGGGAGTGACAATCCCCTCTTCCGCTTGCGTAAGATTGAACAGGATCTACTCAAACTGCGGAGCTCAACGTACCCTGCGACACTCTTCTACTTTATGGGCACCGTTGGCAGTTTATTCCGATGCTGCGTTAAGCCGTTCACTGCCAACTATTTAACCTCTGCTATTATGTCCAACTTCCCCGTAAAAACTTTTCTGCGTCAACGGAAATGCTTATTGGAATAAGGAAATTGTTTTGCGTTGCAGGGTCCGCAATCCCCAGTGTTCTTCAACCAACATCCTATGCGGAGTACGTACTTCAGCGGTGGTCTTTTCAGGGGCACTTGTGCCATGGGCTTCTCAGCCTTGAGCTGTGCTGGCAGAATTCGTTTTGTTTTCGGAATTGACGAAGCACTCGTCCCCGTGGAACTCCTCCCAGCATCAAAACTCGTCCAATACTTTATCGAAGAATTTGAAATTCTGAAAAATGCTCAAAGGCAAGCCTAAATGGAGATTAAATTGAGCCCTTGAAGTTGTTCTGGAACAATATGGTCCAGTTGTGAAGAATCACAAGTTCATGAGGTTTATAGGGGACTTCAGACTTGTTCCACAGGGTGATTGGGAATTGCCTTTAGCTTGTTGACTGGTCGAGTGTGCTTGTTATAACAATGGGACTGTCCGAGTCAAGTGATCTTCCCAATGGGTGGAATGTGGCAGAGGAATGTAAGGGGTTTCCTTCTGGTCGCCGCCGGTCATTCCTTCATCCGCTTCTGCATTCCGGTTCTGACTTCCAACGCGGACGCTGGGAAGGGGATTGGGAAGCAAAAGGACACAATAAGGCTCTGGAATGTGGAAGTGACAGGAGTGACATGAGAGGGACCAGGGTGGACCGGAAGTGAGAGTGATGCCAGCATTACGCTGGACAACGAAGTACCAAAAGCTAGACGATAGCATCTTCCTCCTCTGCAGGAACTGTGGACACTCACTCAACAACGTAAGGGAAACACCGTTTCACAATTTATTAAATAAATTTATATTAGTAATCAGAAGATACTTCAGTTTTCCAAGCTTTTTTGACATGAAAAACTTTCAATTTTTGGAAAGTTTCTCCTTTGATTTTCACTATTACTCAAGAAAACTGAAAGTCTGCTGAAAACTTGATGGATTTTCCATACACTTTTTCTTCTTGTCGTTGAAGCTTGACATTTTCCTTTTGAGTGTTTGTAGCCATTAAGATTTTGGTCATCGCCCACTCGGACTGGAATTGTGAGATGGGTGTGTGACCTTTGACTCTTTCCCACACAAGGCATCTGTCTGTCCATGTCCTTGTATGAATTAATCATCCCATAGTAGTTCCCCTTGAGTGGCTCATCAAGTGTCCCCTGTCACATCCGCCCTGTGCAGCAATCCGTGCAAGGGGAGATTGGATGTCCACTGCCAACAATACTCACAACAATGAGGATATTTCTTAACGTTGATTTTCGATGCGGGGTGGGTGGAAGGATTCCGTCCGGTGGAACCGGTTCAACCTCATTAAAGAGACACACGAAGTGGAATTATTAAACAAGAATAAATTGCTAGCCAAGCAGAACTAGATAACTGAATCCCCGCCATTGTTGCAAAAAGAAATAATACAGAATGGCCACCTCTACTTTACACCAGTTTCTCATCAAAAACATTAAGCAAAGAAGATATGAATGGAGATTATAAGGGATTTTTGGTTCTATTTGTATTAGAGTGAAGAAACGTTTGTGAGGATGACCTCTGAAGCGAGAAGTTCAGGTCGCTTCTTCCGTGGTACTTCTCCTAAGCATTTTCTCACTTGGTCAGCAACTGCGGCCAATCACAAGATTCAGAAAATAAGCAAGCACTTGGTTCAGAATGTGAGCAAACTGCAAAACAAGATGGAGAAGGCGCTGCATCCCTGGGAATCTCCGACGAACCAATCACAATCCTCTGCTGTGCTTACTCCAGAAACTCCTACGCAACGGTTATCTCCGAATGGAGACGACGCTCAGGACCACCAGCACCTCTTGTCAGTTAACAATGTTCATGTCGCTGTAGTCCATAACTTGAGCGTAGCAAGAGCGAGGGGTGGCAAAATGTGTCAGCAGCAGCGTGGCGACAGTTCAGCTTCATCGAAAGAGACAGTGACAACAACCCCATCATGGCGGACTTCCTCCCGCTCTCGGAAGAGGTTCGACTTTGAGTTGGAACGGTCAAAAATTGCCAAAAGTTGTGGTGACAGCCTTGACATTTTTGAACTGACGCCATTGAATGGGTGTGAGAGGGAGGAGAAACAGGAAGTTCGGAGCAGAGGTCATGTCAACAACATTTCCACAAGTAGCAATGACACGAGTGTCAGCGGAGTTTCTCTCGGTGCTTCAACGCTCCCTGCACAGTCCCCTAATTGGTAAGCAAAAGGAATTTCTCACGAAAACTTCCGTAGCGTAGCCATCATAAAATCACTCTGATCGAGACATAACCTTTAGATTAAGTTTATAATTCATTTAAATTACGAATTACTTTCGTCTAGCGTTTTGTCACTTTTATAATTACAGGAGTCCTTCCAGTTCTCCGTCGTCCACCGGTGACACTGTCCTCCTTCCAGACGAACAGGAGAGTGACATCGTCAACCACCACCCAAGTGGGAGTTGCATCAATACCTTGACGTCCACTCCCCTCCATGGCCATCAAACAGAGAGTCGGAGCGACACCGCTACTAAGCTAGATTTAACTGGGAAATCCGAGCTTGGCCTGAAAGTGCTCGAAGAAGAGCCAGAACTCCGAGGAACTTCATGGTTCCAAGCCGGAATTCCACGGTATGACTCCTAATTTCCACTGCATTCGGGTTAACCTCAGGTCAACTGAATGTGAATTCCTTTCCAGAGAGATTGCACTTGAAGTTCTGAAGAATGAGGCATTGGGTTCATTTATTGTTCGTGAGTCGACAACACGCGTCGGTTGCTTTGCCCTGTCCCTTCGAGTCCCCCCTGAGTTCCAGTCTTCAGGGATCGCCCATTACTTGATCGTGAAGCGGAACAACACCTATAAAATCAAGGTAAGCCACGATCCCATTTCAATTGAAAAGGAGCGACGGCCCTCCCCATGAACCCAATGAGTTAAATGGCCTTCCTTGCGTTCTTGAATGGAATGCGTGGTGCAATTGTGAAGAATGCATAAAGTACTCCTCCGAAGTGGGCATTCCTTCGGAACAAAAAAGGATTTGATGAAGGACTCACGAAATGTCGAGACTTTTCTTGATTCCTTATCTTTGTTCGAGAGCCACGAAGGGAGAGGAACATAAAAAAAATGACGCCAGGAATGGACTGGAGAATGTCAGAGGACTTGAGGGCACCAACAATGGGATTAATCTGGTCTCTTGTAATGATAGGGTTTCATGAAAGAATTCCACTCACTGACCTCTCTGGTGACCCACCACTCAGTCATGCCGGAACTCCTTCCATGTCCACTCTACAGGCCAATTACACTCCCTTCTCGGGTCAGCAGAGAACACTCAGCCGACTTCATGGAGCCAGAGAAACTCCTACTTCGGAAATACACTGACTTCTAATTAACAATAGCTAATGAGAGGGTGTAAATGAAGCTGCTTATACTCACACCTAGTCCCAATAAATCACACTCGGAAGTGCTCTTGAATTTATTCCTTGATCTGGATCTACGTGGTAAACTGCAGATTACTGGAGCCGGACTAAATGTCATCTCATGCGGATGTAGATCATCATGAGGATGATGTCATCAACTACATGTTAGCATGTATGATGAGGTCAACGACACGAAGGGAGTAGCCGTACTCATTATCGTACCAAGAAATCAACTTGACAAATTGTGGGTTTAGCTGGATCCCTGCCTTGGCATCGAAGATTGACGAATGATGGTCGCCAATGAAGTCGGATGAAACAACTTCGTCCTCGGTGTAGCCTAGGATTCCCTTCAGCGGGCCTTCAGAAGCCTCCTTCACCTTGGCCTTGATCTCGTCATAAGTTGCTGGCTTGGCCAACCTGCAATTCAAAAAATATTGGTAAGAAATTGAATCTTTTTGGGCTAGCTTTTTTAGCATACCGAACGGTCAAGTCCACGACTGAGACATCGTGAACTGGGACACGGAAAGCCATTCCGGTCAATTTTCCGTTCAAGTCGGGGATAACTTTCCCAACAGCCTTAGCAGCACCTGAAAAATTAAGTGAAACGAAATAGTAAATTTATTATTTTGCCGGTATACTAGACAATAAAACATACCGGTAGATGCGGGGATAATGTTCTGAGCAGCACCACGTCCGTCCCTCCACAATTTTCCGGATGGTCCGTCCACAGTTTTCTGGGTGGCCGTGATGGCATGGACAGTTGTCATGAGTCCCTCCTCAATCCCAAAGTTATCGTGGATGACCTTGGCCAAGGGAGCCAAGCAGTTGGTAGTGCAGGAGGCGTTGGAGATAATCTTGTTGGCAGGGTCATAAGTCTCGTGGTTCACGCCCATAACGTACATTGGGGCGTCAGCGGATGGAGCAGTGATGACAACACGCTTAGCTCCGCCTTCCAAATGGTACTGTAAAAAAAACTGTTTAGTTAACTGCAATCAATTAATTGATTCACTGGCATGATCTTACAGAAGCCTTTTCGATGGTAGTGAAAACTCCAGTTGATTCAACGACAACATCCACTCCAGCCTTGCCCCAGGGGATGGCCTTGGGGTCACGCTCTTGGAAGACTGCGATCTTCTTACCTAAACAAAAAGGAATTGACACAGCATGTAAATGTCATGAACAAACCATGCATTTTAAGCAAGAGTTGGTTACCATCTACAACGAGGAATCCTCCTTCATCCTTGATGTCACCCTTGTATTGGCCATGGGTGGAGTCATACTTCATCAAGTAGACCATGTAGTCCACCGGAAGGAAGGGGTCATTGATAGCCACGACCTGCAACAAAATCAAGTTGATAAGCCTCATAATGTTCGTCGTCTAAATTATAAACTAATCGAAAACACAATTTCACTTATACAAAAGTTGAAACATTCTTATCGGCGTTTAAATTACTAATTGAATCATCCTACCGGCATTCCTCTAAAACAGTTAAAATTGTGTTAATTACTGGATATAAGTATACCTCAACCCCCTTGCTGATGGCAGCTCTCAACACCAGTCGCCCAATGCGTCCAAATCCGTTGATTCCGACCTTTGACATTCTATGTTACAAAAGGATATGATTCAGTTGATCGTTGGTTGTTAATTGTAGTGTAAATTACCTGGTATTTTGTTAATTGATGAGAGAGAGAAGATCCCAGTATCCAAGACAAGCGGAGAGTGAATAGGGCGTGTAGGATTTCTTGGCATTGGCATGGCATGGTCCAGCATCAGCACGTGAACATGGGCTGCGCACCCAACCACCCACTTGGCCCACCTCCTAATGTCCATGTCCATGTCACAACCCACACCGTACTCTCGTCTCGTCACTCTCGTGTCCAGAGAGGGTTAGCCGGCTCGATTCGGTCAAGGTCGCACGGGCTCTTATCACGTGGAGACTAACATATCATTAGTCAATTACCTGATTACGTAAGAAAACAAATAACCATTCAGTTTATAACTTCTAAGGTGAGAAAATGCTTACTGACCTTTACCCTGTACGCTCCACTTGGCTCGTTGGCTCTCTTGACGTTTCGGCATAATTACCTCTTGTCATTAGTTTAAGGAGGCCATTTATAGTCCAAGGTTTACGATCGGCCAGGTTACAATTACAAATGAGTCTTGACTACTAATTTTGCAATCCCATTTTTGTTATATTTTTCAGTTAGTTCAGTTCGATTGACCTCCTGGTTCTGGTAAACAATGGGTTCGACTGATAAAGGTGCTGCTCCAGCACATATTCCAAACTCAATCAAGTTTCTCTTCGGCGGTTCAGCTGGGTAAGGCATCATCAATTTTATGAATGACGACCTGGAAATTGACCGGATGGCTTCAATTTCAGAATGACTGCGACGCTGTTTGTCCATCCGATGGACGTGGTCAAGAATCGTATGCAGTTAAGTGGAATGGGCTCTGGAAAGAAGGAGTACAAAACATCATTCCATGCATTCACAACCATATTCAAGAAAGAAGGGCCAAAAACCCTGTATGCCGGACTTTCTGCTGGCTTGTTCAGACAGGCCACATATACCACAACAAGGTGAGGTCAAGAGATTTGTTTGAAAGGGAGATAATTTACATTCTGTACTGATTTCAGATTGGGAATTTACACTTGGCTCTTTGAGAGTTTCTCTGGCCCTTCTGGACAACCACCAGGCTTTCTTATGAAAGCTGGACTGGGGATGATTGCTGGAACTGTAGGTGCTTTCGTGGGAACTCCAGCTGAAGTCTGTTTGATCCGAATGACAGCGGATGGGCGTCTTCCATTGGCTGAGAGACGAAACTATTCCCATGTTTTCAATGCACTGGCTAGGATTACAAGAGAAGAAGGAATACTAGCACTGTGGAGAGGGGCTTTACCGACAATGGTATACTTATTCTCTTGTGACACATTATCTAGAGTCTGAGATTCTATTTAGTTAAGTTTAGAAGTGTTTGATTTTAACGGCGTTTTCCTTGTGCAGGGTCGTGCCCTAGTTGTGAATGCAAGTCAACTTGCTTCTTACTCACAAGCGAAGCAAATCCTGCTTGGAAGTGGATACTTCAGTGACAACATTTTCCTTCACTTTTGCTCTTCAATGATTGCTGGACTCATCACAACTGCTGCATCGCTACCATTGGATATTGCCAAGACCCGAGTACAGAATATGAAGATTATCGACGGGAAACCAGAGTACAAAGGAGCAGTAGACGTGGTTCTCCAGGTGGTCAAGAAAGAAGGGGTCTTTGCTTTGTGGAAGGGCTTTTCCCCCTCGTATCTAAGAATTGGCCCTCACACTGTTTTAACTTTCATCTTCCTGGAACAGATGAACAAGTCGTACAAGAAATTCGTCCTCGGGGATAGCTCTGGCAGCGGAGGGTTGTAAGCCATAGAGATCATTTTTAGTCACCAATTTCGGATATTTAGTCGTTGGCCAATTACAAAGGTCACCGTCCCTTCTTCCCATGACATGTCACTTGCCTCAAACTCCGCGTAAGGAACGAATCTGGGAGAGCAGACCGTGAGATATTTTTATAATCAGAATGCGTGTGTACTTTGTGGCCTAGTCGACCTTTAACCTGGAATGTGAAGTCGTGCTTTAAAGCGTAATTAGTAGTTAATCTAAATCAAGAATACTCAAGGTAATAATATTCATATTAAACGTAAACGGATTTAATGTGCAAAACTTATGGCGTCTAAAACTTAAATCTAACTGTGTATAGTTTTATTAGTGACATGCGTCTTTGAAATTGACTACTGACCGAGGAAAGGAATCAAAGTAAGAGTCATGGAAGAAGCGAACCAGTGATTCCAACGGACAGAGGTCAACAGTGATCCCTTCCTGCACACTCAGGGCAAAGGAATCTCCGCAGAAGCTGATCAAATGAGTGATATCATCTCCATTAAAAAGGAAACGGAGAAAGTGCTTCCTAGGAGAATTCTCGGGCAGACTTTTCCTCAAGTAGATTTCAATGGATATTCTTGATGCAAAAGCTGGCAAATTTAAATCAGGATGGCCACTTACCAAACCTAAGGCTTGCAATAGGGCTTGTAAAGTTCTGTCGTGCCCTGAGAACAAGGCAATGTGACTTCTCCCCTCTGACTGACTTGAGGTCATCCTCAGTGCCAAGTTGAGAATTTCTTTGATGAGTCCATAGGAAGTGAGCAGTTGGTGCTGGTAATCTTCAGCCACGTCTTTCATCCCTTGAGATTCCCGTTCGATGAGATCAATCAATTTCTCAAGTTTGGGGGTAGTAACACAGTCCCCATTCTTGGATTTCCACTTCCGTCTCCGGCGACATGGGAGTGGGGAATTGTGACAGGCGTACACGAGCAGGGAGTCCAATAATGAGGGGCCCGTCTTTTTCAACTTCCCAAGCTCAAGGATGGAACTGAGTTCACCCACCAGTTCCTTCAGGTCCGCTTTGTCTGTAAATTCCAAGGTTACACAGAGAATGTTGAAGAATGAACAGAACAGACCTTGATATGACATGTGGGACTTTTTCACCGCCAATTTCTTTAATGCTTCAGCACCTCTACAAGAGCAAAAGTTGAAGCAAAAAGCAGTGCTTTGACTTTCCAAAATGGTCACGCTCTGGACGAGTTTCTCTGGCCCAATGAATCCATAAAGGAATCCAAGGAGGCTCTGAAATGTTCTTCTGTAGCGAGTACAGTAGGCGGTGACCTTGGTTCCATTCCCCAGAATCCCACTCCCTTCGTAAGTCTTCCTCATGACCTTTCCCAGAGTAAGCAATTGATGTAGCCCCGTTCCTGATAATTGTCCAAAATTGCACCCAGGTTGAGGCCATCTTGGGAAACTATGGAATGGACCAATGAACTGAGCGTAGGAGGAAAACCTGGTCATTTCCCCAGCGAACTTGAGATAATCTTCGTACTCGGGGTGTGCTTCATGGCAGTTGACATGAGAGATGTTCCTGTGCCCCAAGTGGGCCAAGGGACCACGGTCTCCATGTCTGAATAAGATAATCAACGCCTCCAATTTGAAGTCAGCATGGACTAAGTCTGGAAATCATTTCGCCATCATTAAAAGGGAAATTCCGAAGCTGTATTAAAGATTGAAGGATGATTTACACTCGTCTTTTGACTTGATGGATTCCCATCGGTTGCAAAGTCTTTCAGTTTCTGAGGATGACTGGATGTGAGTTCCGTATCCCTCCAGTTGACTAGATTTCGTTGATTTCCATTCGGCGAGGGACCCTTCTTCGTAGTCCTCGGGCTGGAAACTCTCAGCAACATCAGCGTCAGGCAGTACCAAATACTGGCTACTCTCCAGTGGAATCTGACTCTGCCCCACTTTCCCAACCAACCAGTACAGCCCTATATGGAAGTAAAAATTAAAACAACGGATTATCGTTTTAATTGATAATTGTTCAACTATCGAACCTGTGGTGAAGATAATGATCCAGAGGAGGAGATACAGATAGCATTGAGCTGGTCGCGTCTTTTGGAATATCACAAAGGGACAACCCAGTACCATCCGCATGACGCTGATCCTTGACTCCTTGACCTTCACTCTTTCATTGGTAGTGTTTAAGCGATTAATCGCTTTCGGATTCCAATTTACAGTTATGGTATTTTCATTTCCCAAATGACTCAATTGTAATGAAATTATGGACTTGGACGCCAGACTAAAAATCAAAAATAAGTCTCATGGATCTAAATAATTTGACAGTTTAACTAGTCTGTGGAATTGGATTCAGCTATGTGAATATCTCTAAGGCTCTCCGAAGCGCCTTTTGTCGGTCTAAAATGATTCTTCGAGAGGAAGCTGAGATGAAATGGTTCCTTGGATACCATTGGCACAATATCCTTTTAGAATGCTTCACATTTGCACTATTAATTCCTACACTGAGCAGTGACCTTGGTGTCCATGTCATCAGTTAACTCACTCAACCTGGGCCATAAGATACTCCCAGGGATGGTGGCTGTGGGTTCATTCGATGGAAAGACGCCAACTTTCACTGCAGCCAGTCAGGGGGGAACGCGTGAAGCCACTCCAATGAACTTTAAGTCCTTTTCTGACCTTGACCTTTCAGATTCTCCTGTTGGGCCTGAGTAGCGCCACTGTGGCCAATTTAAAGTCAACTGCACGCAACGGAAGCTACGCAGCTCGGACGGAAGACATCACTTTCCTCAACATTAATCAACCAATCTCCTGCCTATGCGATGGACCAATTTTCAAGCATTCTGAGCTATCATTCCTCTTTGTGGGGACATTCTGGAGTGTTTTTATAAAGGGGATGCGTCGCTGGTACACGAAATTGCATGAAGTGAATAAAGGACTGATCCTACAGCACCAGATTCGATGTACGACGAAGAAACTGTGGTGGAAAGCAATCAACCAAATTATACAGAGAGGAGCCAGACTCCGTGGTAAAAATATGAACATTTAGAAAAACTGAAATCTAGATATCCTTACTATTGTGTGTGTAGTTGGTCGACCAAAGGCAGAGGTGATCACCGCATGCCAACTGGCGATAAAGGAACAGAACGCACTTTCCAGGATAATCAGCTTCGGAGCTTCAAAATAAATTCATGAATCCAGATTTATTACTTTACCAATTAACTTATGGAGAAGTCTGCTATAATCGGGAGATGGTCAGAAGGTGCCTGGAGGTTTGGAAGAGAGACTCGAGATTCCTCTAGGCCAATGAGAGCACTGATTTCCCCTTTAGTCGGAGGTGGGTAATTCCTGACAAGACGGAGGAGCTCAGGCTGGTAGAAGATGTAGTCAATGCATCCCTCGAAGTTGATTACGATCGTGGTGAGTTCTTCTACTGGGAAGGCAGTGGCCAGGTGGAGATTGTGCTCAAAGGAAATCCCAGGCACTTTCTCAATGTCGTCTAAAAATATTTCACAAATTCGAAATTAGAACAATGTTTTCCATAGGTTTGTTCGTAGCGAATGAATGAATGAATTTATTTGACATTGACGAAATACGACTTATCAAAAGAGGTTTGTTCATAGTGGAAATGCTTACGTGATGTCCAGTCTTCGTCATTTTCCTTGATTATTCCCCCGGTGGCCAAACGATAGGATCCAAATGGCGGAGTACAGTTGAAATCACCACAGAATATCAAACTGACACTTTTCCCTGGATGCAGCGACTTTAGCGATTTTAGTTTCTCCTCCAAGTAGCCTATACATGTCATTGTTTGCAATAAACGGATGTGATCTGCATCCGGCTTGAAGTAAAGGTGGGTATTGGCTGGTAAGAAATAAAAACACTAATCACCACACGAAACGACCAATGAGAACTCTGCGTGTTCTTACCAACGAGGAAAATCCTATTTGGGGAGTTGACATGCTCAAGAGTCGTCACTTGGAGAACTGTGTTTCGATCCTGAAGTCTTTCCAGCAGTCCTGGGACGGCGACGACTGAAGCGTAGAATGGACACTTGACCATTTCCTCGCGAACTTTGATCGTCTCTGATTCAATCAAGGAGAATTTCGAAGGATTGTAGAAAGTTGCCAATCCTTCAAATGCATCTTCTCCAGATTTCAAAGCAAAAACGCCACGGAGTCCACACTCGGATGTCAGGAAATGTGTGAAATAACGCTACAAAAGAATAAGAATTTGAAGTGAAAGAACTTTAGATTTAAAGGTGATTGCTGGATTACCTCGTAGTGCTTGTGTTCGATTTCCTGAAGACAAAGAATATCTCCCTGATAAGCACGGAATTCAGCATTAAGTAGCGGTAGCCTGTAGTCTGTTTCCAGTGCTTCTTTTGGACTGGCAGTGAACCATTCTGGAGTGGTCAGCTGCTCTGCAAGTGCATTGTAGGACACCACCCGGAAGAGAGATGAGGAATTGGCCAAGGATTCCATCCCTTTGATTCGTTCCTTGTAAAGGAAATTATCCACCGGAGGACGACGAACTTTTTGTGGTAGCTCAACAGTCACTGGCACTCCGTTGTTGGCGTTGTAGTTCCCATCCGATGGATAACATAGTAAACCTAAGATAGGTATCCAAGTCCGAGTCTTGAGGCGTAAAGACAAGAGACTGGGCCTTCATTGTCCAGATATCTTTGCTAGGTCGACGGAATTTGATCTTCTTGCCTGACGTACTTTCATCTTCAGCTGGACGACTCTCCCACAGAAACTTGGACAAATTCTGCTGAAACTTGATACTTCCTTCCGTCTTGATAGGCAGTATTGGAAATCCTACAAGAACATCCTTCAGGAATTTAATAACAGTTATTTCCGGTGGGTTGATGTCAATGGATACTTCCTCTTGACCTACTCGGAAGACTGGAACCTGTCCACAAGCCCTTGCCCCGAATACTTCACACACTGGGAAGGGATTTGTGTTCGTAGCCAAGTATTCCTCTGTCCCAATGACGAGTGACAGTCCCGTCTCCAGATCAAAGTTCTTCAGTTTCTTCCCCATGTTGGTTTTGACCCGTTCCAAAAAGGAGGACATGGATTCTGTAACTGATCTGTCAAAGTTGAATTTTCTTGTTTTCAATGTGATTGATATCTGGAATCGGTCGTCACCCGGTTGGTAGCGAAATATGACCGAGGACAAGTTATACTTTGGTTCTACAGGTGAAGAAGAAGATACTACTGGCTCCATTTCCATCGCTTCCGCCGGAGCTGGTACTCTGCAAAAGGAAGCAGTTTGAGATGTTCCCCAGTTACGTTGACGTGTAAGGAGCTGGAGGCAACTAAATTGGAAAGATGGAAGAGCCAGCCTCTGGAACGTGGTTCTGCTGAATTGCATTCGGTCTCTCCCGTATTACAGCAACGATTCTCCAGTATCTAAAAGGACAACTGGTAAGTTGACTTTAGTTAAGATTAGTGTTAAGATTTACCAATTAATTCCAAATTACAATTTTCACGTTCCAGTCCAGTGTCCAGGGAGTTCTCCAGTTCCACCGGGTTTCCAAAAATCAAATCCAGATTTAAAAATCTGGTTGAATCTTTTTGGCGCCTGAGTCTCATATTGCCTCCACAAAATTGAACCTTCGTTCATTCATGAATTTTATGAATGGGA
>VNWY01001316.1:0-17067 GCA_009869845.1 Pseudachorutes palmiensis | reverse complement strand
ACAAATCGGCACTCCCCGGTCAAGCTGGACTTGACCTTCCTCTACTAACTGCGATATTATTTTGGATACAATTTTAATCAACGAAATTTAAAGACTTTAGCAAAGAATTCGGAAAATAAAAACTTTTGACAGCAATCCCATCGCTTGGAATCTCCATTTCGTTAAATACGAGAATATTAATTTTCTAGCTGCCAGTTCTCTTACTTTGCACCTTTGTTAGTTGATTAGAATGAAGTTATTGCATCTTCCTTTGGTAAACGTGAATTCTGGTGTTGGCACAACTTCACAGATCTGAAGGGACAGAAGCGTCTAATCGTTTCTCCAAATCTACTTGGCTCCTCCTAACTTTGGACACTGCTTTCCACACTCGAAGTTCAACGCCACCCCTGCAAAAAAGGAAAGAATCAATTATCAATTTCCATAACTAAATAGAAATGGGTTGATGTTCCGTCTCTATCTTACTTGAGTTTCAAGGCCTTCAGATCCTCTCTCGTGATGAATGCAATCACGTCATCATAAGTGTATTCCTCCTGGAGAAACTGGAAAATAAAAATAAAATTAGTCTAAATGCAAAGTATTTTTGGACTTTCTTTTCATCACCTTCTCGATTGAACTCCGGTCTAAATGTAATTCGGTCAGAAACTCCACTAATTTTGGATCTCTGATGTTAAGTGGCATAGCATGTGGATGCTGGTGGTGACAGCAAGGTGAAAGCGCATTTGGTAATGGCAAATTCATCCCTTCTTGTTCCGGAGCAAGTTCAGAAACTCCACCTCCAGCTTGAGAGCTGACATCATCCGATTCGGAGTTGAGTGTCTGATGTGAACTAAACCCAGTCTCTGATGACCTCATGATGGAACTGGGAGTGAGGGTCAAGAGTTGGCCAATAACTCGCATTTGTTGACTGGTCTGAGACAAGAGCTGTACGTGAAGCCTCTGCTCTTCTAGACTTGCCCGTAATAAATTCTGGTACGATTTCTGACTATCAAGGAGCTCAGCGAGGAGCCTTGAGTTTTCCGATCGCACTTGCTCAAATTGCTCCTGAAATTCGGCGTGAAGTTTCGAGGATGATGGAAAGTCGAGAGCTTTGTGGGACTTCATAGAGTTGACCGTGGAAACACCGGAAGTGGATCCAATACCATCTGACCCTCCGCCTTCACGCTGTTCTCGATTGTGCTCAGGGTATAGTAAATGGATCGCTGCTTGAATGGCAGAGGTCATGAGTGAGTCCAGTGCGAACATCCAATGGGGTTTGATATTGTGTGAACGGAGAACACTGTTAACGGCGTCACGAAAGAGCAACACTGCTGATTGGATCTGACTTTGCATTTGTGCGGGGTCACTGTTCATCTCCTCCTTGAGTGTATTGATTACATATTCAATCTTCCGCTTATCGTTCCCTTCGATGTAATCTCTCAGTCCATGCATGAGTCGATAAATGTGATCCTGAAAGAATAACAAACTTAAACTCGTTCAAAAACGAAACGAAACTGAAATTACTCGTTTCAATTGAGATCCGACGCCATCGCGCTCAAAACTTCGGAGCCAGATGTCGCAAATCCTCTTCTCGTCCTGAATCAAGACTCGCGTTAACGTCGTCCGGCGCTGTGATTCCTTCTTGAGTAAGTAGAAATCCGGTTCTGGATTTTCACCATCGTGTAATAAAGGGCTAGATTTGGAACCATCAGTTTCTGGAGAAACCGGAGCATTTGAACCACGTCGTCCACCAGTTATTTCGTCATACTCCGAAAGAGCAGTGTTTGTACTAGAATATAAGGAGACGACGAGGTTTAACTTCACGATTGAAGACGGATACATCACGAACATGGAATTAAAGAGCGAATGATTAGTAAAATGAGATAGCACCAGCACCTCGCAAAAGATAGCAAGGAGTCCGCCGTGGGAGCAACACTAAAGAAATTCGGTGTGCTCGGAGATCCCACTGAACTGCACGGACTCCGTTTCGGTGACAGGCTGTGATTCATTAAAGCACAATAACTAAACGATCATGGAAGCAAGACAGGAGCTCATATTAAATCCTTACCAATCGTCGTTTGAGAGCGCTTGTCGCCGAGTTTTCTCTACTGCAACAATTCGATCTGCTGGGACGGATATACTTCGTGCGAATTCCTGCGTAGCTGTGGCTCGAATATTCTTCTTCCGACCGCTCCTGCAATTTAAAACCGTTAAAGTTTTCATCAGCTTCCAATTTCAGCCTTTTCTTACTCAGTCAGAAATGGATCTTCCAGCAGCGATGCGGCAGTAGCACGCATTTGGGGATCTGGTTCGAAGCATCGGAGAATAAACTTTTTGGCACGCTCACTCATTTCGGATGGAATTTGAGGATGCATTTTGTAAAATCCAACCTTGCCAAATAGTTTTCAAATTAGACTTTTTGCCACAACAAAAAGCGGAAATGATGATTTACCTTGAACATTGCTGCTTCGGCTGAAAAACAAATTAGAAAGTGATTTCACTAGAATATGATTTCAAAGCAATATTAAATTCGCATTACCACTTCCTAATTCGATGAACGGTGGTTTTCCAGTGGCCATTTCCACAATGGTACAACCAAGTGACCAAATATCAGCTGCAGCGCCGTAGCCTCTTTGGCCTTTGTCAATGACCTCAGGTGCCATGTACTGCCTGCAGTAGCAAATCATTCATCGTGTCACTTAAAACTGCAATAGTGGAGTTTTTTTTACAGGAACTTACAGCGTCCCCGCAAACGTTTTTGTTAACGGTGAAACCCCAGCGAGTCTTTTTGATGTCCCAAAGTCTGAGATTTTGACCACTCCACTGTATGTGTTGACTAGCACGTTGTCTCCCTTGATATCCCGGTGAACAATCTTCTGATCATGGAGATACTTCAGACCTTCCAAAATCTGTTTAGTGTAGTATGCTATAGTAGATTCACTTCCTTTCAGTGGTCCCCATTTGGAACGTAGCAGTGCAGAGAGACTCCCTCCAGGTACTTGCTCCATTAGAATTTTGAAGTAGCCATCTTCGGATACAGAGCCAAGATACTGAACGATATTCCGATGTCGCAATTGGGAATGGAGGCCAATTTCTTCATGGAGTGGTTGCACTTCCCGAAGATTCTTTTCCGGGATTTCCTTCACAGCAATACGAACTTGGGTATTGAGGTCTCTAGCTGCAAAAACAGTTCCATACGTGCCCTTTCCAAGCACCATTTTCTTTGACTGATCGTCATACTCGTATTCAAACTAAATACAAAATAAAGCCAACTTAAGAAGGTGGGGGTGGTTGCAAACATGAAAACCTTACACGAATCTGCTCAGCGGAAAGGGCTGTGTCCAAGTCGGTAAATCCATTTGATTGATTGGCAGTCATGGCCAGAATCAACGTGTAAAAATGGTCCCTATATTGACAATTCGGAAAGTACATGTGGAAATCATCCGAGTTTTCATGTACATAGAGGAAAATACAACGATCGTCTCGTTTGAACAATCTGCAAAGAAAAGATCGTGAATGTAAAGTTGGAAGGTGTACTTTGTGTGTGTGTCAACTTGCGTAAGAGACTTGATCATGTCCGCAGTAAAGAGCCAGTTGTGTACTTGCTTGCAATCCGACTTCAAACACTTGAGGCAAATATTAGCAATTTGCAAACTTTGTTCATCCGCCCCAAGGTTGAGAATGATTGTACTAGGCATAAAAACACGGGAGGGTTCCAGGATCAAAATCTGCAATTAACCATAAATTCCAAAAACTATTGAAGGAAAACGTACAATTTGGACATTTTTTCTGCAATATCTTACTGGTATTCTTATACAGTCGCTGACATCGCTCGTCGTCGCCTCCATGAAGTACTCAATCCAGAAATTAAAGATAACTTCCTCTGGACCTTCGGTGCTATCTTGACGGCGGAACTGATTGATGAGCGTAATGTTCCCAATGGTTGATTTCAAATACCAATTGGGAGGCTTGAGTCTAAACATGTATTCCGCTGCTTGAATCGCTTTCCCAAAATTCTTGGCTAAAACACTAATTTCAAAGAACGTGGCTACATCCCAGTAATCCTGAAGCGTCGAAAGACTCCCTTTCTTCCCGATTAAATTGTTCAGCACCATTCCTATTTAATGAAAAAAATTTACATCACTAGAATAAATTCCAAAGCTAATTTATTCTTTGTCTCACCTATGTGCTGAAGTTCTTCAGACTCGGAAAATTCCATTCCGTTGACAACCAAAAGCGTCGCCAAATTGATCCCAGCGTATTCATTTGGTTGAACTTCGAACCCTTTCCGGTACCAAATGATTGCATTCTGAAGACTGACTTTGTCAGCATAGTTTGACTCGACGAACTTGTCCTTGTAGATTCTGCCACAGAGACAAACCAAATCCGGGACGTGGTTCTCCTTCTTTTCAAGAGCTTTTGTGATCACTTCTAACGCCTTTTCACGGTCGCCTTCCTTGTTACGGCTACCCATCACCGAAGTTAAGGAAAACTATTAATCGTTTTACACAACAAAAAGGAACAAGTAAAGAAAGAATGGCGTCGACTTACCGATTGAGTGCGAATGCATACAAGTACATGATTGCTGGAGTATTGATGCAGTTCTTATAGTTGTGGATTCCCTTGAGAAATTCAAGGTTGTCCACAAGCAGGACCATGGCGTCGTAATCTTGAATTTCCCTAAAGGACAGGAGCATATTGTACACAACTTCCCCAGAAATGACATTCGGGTCATCCAGCCTCTTCTTCATGGCATAAAGGGCTTTCGATAATTCCTTGTCAGTCAAAGTCTCACGTGCTTTCCGCAAATCAGAAAGGAACTTGTCCTTCATGTGAACCCTGAAAACATTCTCAATTTTAACAAAATTCTCAAAGGATCAGACAAGAATGATGTAACTTTGATTGGATTTCGACATCTTGAAGGAGTTTCTTAATCTTTTGACACAACGGCGTCCGGTGTTCTTGAGAATCATCGGCAAGGCATGCGGGCATCGTCACAACGCAGGAGTTGCAATCAAGAACTCTGTAGGTCACGAACTGGTAATTTGTACAGGACAGCTGAAACAGAATTTAACCATTGGGAATATGATTACAAACACAATTTAAACTTTGCGTTTACCTTTAATGGCATCGTGAGCTCTGACGCAGCATCATTGAACAGTAGGATGTTTTGCTTCATGTCGAAACTTTCTCGAACCCCCAAGTGGTACAGAAGCGCATTACGCTGGACATCGATGGACAAGTCAATCAGCGCCACGTCAGCGTTGTACATTGTATCCAAGAAATTCGTTTCCCCAAAATCCAATTTCTCAAACTGAAACATCAGATAGTTTTATGAATATGATTTCCAACACGGTTTTCTATTTCCAATACGAACCTGGATATGATGGCAATTGATATTTAGCAGGGCACAAGCATTCTTAACTTCTTCCCAGGCCCTTTTACGCTGTGTAAGATGCAACGTATATTGCAAATCGATGACAAAAGCGACATCCATTTTCGGTCTATTGGCCCCAGCCCCGGTGACAGTCGTGTGTCCAGAATTGTCGCTTCTGCTTCCGACGCTGTCAGTTTGACTCCGACTCTCTGCAAAAATATTGACATGGTTAGAAACAATGTACTGGAGCATCGTTTTCCTTTGAAAATGAAAAAGCAAAAGCGCGACGCTGTCGTTGCAATATTTAGACACAATCACCACCACCCCACCTTGAAAGTTAACGAGATTTGTCCATTTAGATTTTTTGGCAGGATCGCATGTATCAGAATTCTCAGCGTCACGCGTTTCCGTTGATTTCCGTTTACAAGCGGATACTGAAGGTGACTGCATTATCAGCCCATGTTACGAGTTACGACTAAAAACTCTGTGACAAAGTTTTATTAGTCTCCTGAATGAGGAACACGAGGCTTGAGAAATCAGCGCTTGAGGTGGTGGGATTGATTAGATTAAAATGGAATCGCACCCACTTGACACTTTGTTTACTTCTCGTTTAAAAAGCGATTTCAAGAGAGACTGGAATTTACCTGGAATCTCCAGTTCATTGGACTGGCCTTGTGGCATCTTCTCCAATCTAAAACGCTTCTAAAAACCTAATTGAATTCCCACATTATCCTAACTACGCCAATCCCCAGAGGAAGATGGATTTGGACTGATCTCCTTTTTAGAATGACTAAACAGAGTCCACATGGATGTAGAGGATCGTGGGTCTATTCCCTCTTAAAAGGGAAGACGTCTTTGCCAAAAAAAATCTCTCAAGATCAGGATCTTCTTAAGTGCGTCAGGACTCCCACCCAGTTCAGCTTAGCAGATGATTCACTGTAAAACTCGAAGCATAGTGTCAATTGGAGATATAAAGCTATAACATAAAACTCCCTAAAGCTCTGACTAATCGCTGGCTCTCCTCTTCGTTAGCATTCCCGTTATTCCAACAACATAAACAAAATCAACTCGTGTGTGTAGGCGTCTCTCAATGAAAAGAAAAATTACAATTACCACACAAATTCCACACAAACGGCTCCCACCCGTTCATAAAAGAGCAATGGACTGTGCGTTGGTGGTGATAGAATTTAATTCTCAATGTTGAAACTATATAGGATCTTGACGCCAGAAACTTTTTAGTAAAAAATTAACCTAACTGTTTTTGAATCATAAGCTAAGAGTGGATTCCAAGACGTGTACGCTTCAGGACTCACGGTTTTTCAGGAACTCTATCGTTGACATCCCATCGCCAAACGGTCCCGTCGTCACAAACGCAAACGAGAACATTTCCATCACGAGAGAATGCAGTCTGACGAATGGCAGCGGTGCACTTGTGATGGGACAGGATCGTGTGTGGGATTTCATCTGGTTCGCCACTGTTCAGATCGTAGACGAAGGTCTTCCCCTTTAGATTCCCAAGGGCCAGTGAATGCTGCTTGTGGTCAAGAGAAAACCGCATGAACCAAATGTCACAGTCAGTAATGTCCAAGCGATTAATCACTCTGTCAATTGAAGAATTCAGGTTTAATTGACTTACAAGGATGCAACTGGGACTTAAAACTTACGTGGTCTCAGTTGTGGCAAAGTTTATTTCCTCCCAGGTTTGGAATGTTTTCCCTGCCTTCCAACAAATAATGTTATTTTCACAGGACTGAAAAAGAAGCGAATAGTTATAATACGTATACGTATAGTAAACGATAACCAGTTCAATAAGACAGGAGGCGAACCAACCTTTGAAAAGACAAAGTCTCCCTGCCACTTGGTGCAATCGACGTAGTTTCGGTGAATATCCCTTGTTGAAAACTCCGGAAAGTTTTCTTTCACAGTTGGAAATGGTCTGAAAATCAACAAAAAGTGTTACGAATCGTGAGAATTCCAATCCATCGAGGAACTCATTTTGCTTTGGATTGAAACCTGGTGGAACGTTGTAGGTTGAACGTGTACGAAAGGCTTATGGCTTTTTCCAATTCTGGCTTGTTTAGTTTCCAAACTTTTAAGGAGTGATCCATTCCACAGGAGACAATGTAGGCTCCAGTCAGCTTGATATCGGCAGCAAGAACTTCATCCCGATGGCCTTCTACTCCACCAAAAATAGCAATACAGTAATCTGTCTGGATATTCCATAGTCTCAGAGAATGATCCTGCAAAAAATTAAGCAACACTCAAATTCTCAGTTCAGGGAAAACGCAGCTATAATTTGATGCCTGAACCTTCGACGCTGACAGAAGCAAGTTGGGATCGGACGGATGAAAAATTAAATCGTTGACTGCATTCCCATGACCAATGTAATGTTTGACACATGAGGCAGTAGCGGGTGAGAATATCCGGATGATTCCTCTGGCTCCAGCGGCAGCCAAAAGATGCTTCTTCCCATCATCAGTCCAGGCACAGCAGTAGAAAATCTCATCGGGCTAATTACCACATGAAACCAGAATGATTAGAAGCAAGGTAAAAAAGGTTTCTTTTCAGTTACATCAGGATCCGTGAAGGCTAGCAGAATTATCATTTCTCCATCCTGTGTGCAGTCATAAATGGTAACTCTATTGCTCCCAACCGTTGCTAGAATTAATGGATCTCCTTCCTGGCAAAGTTTATTATTAAATTGACATCCGAATATTGGACTCCCGTGATCTTCTCTCGCCATACACCTGTGAAACAACAAAAAATAAAACCAAATGAAAAACAACAGCACCGAAAACAGTTGTCAGTTGAAGTTGAAGCCTTACACCATTATATACTTCCCATTGGAATTAGCAGGTCGCAACGATTTCTTTCGCTTTTTCGATTTTCTAGAACCACCACCACCACCTCGAGCAGCACTGTTTCCGAACATTGTTGGAGTATTCGATCGACTGGTGTGTCCAAGTGTAGTGGACGCACTTCCAAATGACGATTCATTGTCCTGAACGCAATAAAATATCATTTGTTTAGACTACGATGTTAAATTAAGGTTACTGGAGCCATAAAACTACTAAATGACCAAGTTCCAGTAAACAATAACTAATTTCGTTGTATTTTAATTACACCACCATAGTCTAATGACTTACAATTTCATCTCCTGACTCGCCTTTCTTGGTAACTGTTCTGTCAGACATGGTCTACAGCAGCTCCTGGTGACCTCTGACCTGAAGAGCTGTAATAAATTGAACACCGGAATTACAAAACAACAGCCAAAATCGAAGGCTGAAGTACTCCTCCCCTTGGGTCCTTTGTTTACTCCTGCTTCTGATTCGTGCTCGAAAACCCAGTGTCACTAAAATGAAGACTTGGAGAACTTCTGACGTCAATTTTTATAAAATGACGCATTTTGCCAATTTGCAATTTTAGAGGTACCCTAAATATTCTAATCTAAATTCGTATTAAACTTAATTGTAAGGGGAATGAATCCATTTAATTACAAGCTGGGGGCCAAATATTAGCCAAGGCCCCAATATACCGTAAATGTTCTAATATAAGTAGGGGCAGGCCTGATTTGATTATCGAGGCTCCAATGGTAAGCCGGTAGGTCGCTTTTTATTTAATTTTGCTTTCGCCTCATTTCGGTGAAAACCAATAGAATCACGGCTATTCATATCCTCAGTATCGCTAAAACTGCTTATGAATGTGATTATCATTGTATCAAATGGATTCATTTTTTTGGTTCAAGGTTAAGTCAATTCGGTTCCAGAAGGTAAAGTATTTTCGAATACATTTTGGCAATTGGTTTAGATTCACAGTAAATTTCAACCAAATGTTTACAATGAATTTCTACGAATGTGCTTGTCATTGTATCAAATGGATTCATTTTTTTGGTTCAAGGTTAAGTCAATTTGGTTCCACAAGGTAAAGCATTTTCGAATACATTTTGGCAATTGGTTTAGATTCACAGTTTTACGCACGGTAAGTTACGTTTACAACCTATGTCATGTCTAAGCCGGGTTCGACGTCCCGAATGTATGTAGAAGCTTATATTAGAATATTTACGGTAATACTATAATTTGACACAAATCAAAGCCGCACTCAAAGTAGATGTGAAATGAATTCATCAACATGATTTTCTTGCTAATTGAAGAACAGAACGTTTACAATATTACAATGTTGTTAATTCATTGATAATTGTTTGGCGTCTGAAATTGTGGAGCCTTTTTGACCTTGGTTTGGTGAGGAGCAAAGTTGTCTTCATCATTTGGAATGAGGAATGTGAGTAAAACGGCCAAAAATTGCAAGCAAGCAATGATGAGTGTAGGTATTTTAAACTCAGGTTGCTTGAATGCGCCTCTAAAGGAATCAAAAATCAATTTTAACTAACACAAGCTTAAATCTTCGATGCTCAAGGCAAAATTACCTTAGCGTAGCCACCATAACTGGCCCAGCAAAGGAAGCGATGCTGTCGAGAATGATGACGAAGACCCAAGCCCTTTTGAGCCACTCCCTGGGAACAGTTTGCAACGTGAGACGGGGTATGGCGACAGTCAAGAGGCCTTGGACCAAGCCCATTGCCATCATCCAAACCGCAAGGAGACCGAAAGTCAGGACTTGTGGATACAAAATCACACACGCTCCCATACCTGCAGAATTAGAAATGCACGTGAATAAAAAAGTTAACTTTTTTGGCGTGAATTTCTAGTCAACTTTGCCCATTTAGGTTAAAGTCAGCCTAAACTGCAATGCAAAAAAAAATGCAAAGTTGGGCAAAGTTGACTAGAAATTCACGCGTATGAATTAGAAACGAGTGGAGTCGATTTTACTCAAATTCGGAGTTGAGAAATTACCCGCCAGAGCCACCTGGAAAACAAACCGGTTGAATTTGTATGTCTGGTTGTTGTGCTTGATCAAGCAGGCACGACCGACGAGGTTTGCAATGCAGAAGCTCAAGATGAGCTTCAAAAGGGTCTGCTTCTCTGGGTTTGGCACTTGAAGTTGATCGTGGAACTGGACTAGGAACAAGTAAGGAATGTTGAATGTCAATGTCGCTAGCATTGTTATCCCCGCCCAGAGGAAGAATCCACGGTCGCACACGTTCATGCAATCACAGACGCAAACGCAAAGACCTACGCATAAAACCAGTTCAGTTCAGTTCAGATCCTATTCATATAAACAAAGTAAAAGCGATCTTACAAGATTTGAGTTCCACATTTGAGTCTGGGTTGTTTTCGTCAAAGACGGAAATGGCGGCTTTCCGAACAACATTTTCCCGAACATTCCGCTCGACGCATTGCTTCACGCGTTGGTTCATTGTGGATTCATCGTTTTCAGTTTTTGTTAACTTTATTGGAAAGGTGTGTGTTGCGCCCATGAGGAAAAGAACGATCAGTGCAAAAACAACATGGATAGACCGGAAGTCCATCTGCAAATGTAACCGTTAATTATAAAATTCTACTTTCAACGATATTTGTACAAATTGCTGGAGAGAGAGTGTGAACCAAGCGAAAATGAAAATCCCTGAGATGCTGCTACACGCAAGGAACAGCACTGCATACAAAATGTCCTTTTCAAAGAAGCTCCTGTTACAAATGGAACATGAAGCCGGCTTCGTAACGTAATGCAGAATGTTCCACTTACGACATGTAGTGCGATGCAGTATGAGCAAACCCTCCACCAATGGGAATGAGGAGTAGGCGATTGGCGTAGAAAAATATTACGACGACAAAGAAGCTCTCCAGGAGCAATCCAATGAAAACGAGAAGAAGGCCAAAGATGGCTGTATTTCTGAACCCAACTGACTTGATAATACAAGTGGCCAGGGGCCCAACCTGGCAGAATAAAATCCATTCCAAGTTAAAAGTATTCCTGAAATAATTTAAAGTGTGGCTTACCATGATAAAGAGTGAGAAGCACGCAGCCCCAACAAATGTGCACTGGAGGTTGGAAAGGCTATAGGTCATCTGGATTTGCTTGTAGAGCACCGAGTAACTGAAGATGATGCCATAGAGTACAAAGGTCACCGCCACAGAACAGAAGCAGCAGACCCAGCTTTGGCTGGTGTCGTAATTGGCCTTGGGATTCTCATCATCGGCTCCAACGAAGAATGGCGTTGATTTCACAGCAGTTGACACAACTCCGCCGCCACCTAAAATGCCTCCTGGTGGTCTTCCTCCCACTCCATTTCCTCTGGAGTTGATCCTGTCCATAACCAACGAGGTCCAACGACGGAAAAACGGCCCTCGGACCTGAAATCGAAGAGTTTGCTGTCATTCCTTGTTTGAATGTAATAAGCAAATGGTCGACTTACTGCTGCGGTGGCTGCCCCTTGTGCACATGCGTTTCTGTTGTAAGTGACATCTTGAAGAATAGCAAAGGAACGAATGTCAACCATCCCATCGACATTTGGAGAAGACGCCATGGCCAAACAAAATTTTAGAAAGAAAAAATACACTAAAAATTGAAATTCTAAGATTCTAGATTCCAGCGACTTTAGGACAACTCTTTGGCTTTGCGTTCGTTTGAGTTTGGTATCGTACAGTCGTTAACTTGGAAATTAGGTCAACGAATTACGTCAAGAAGCCTTAAAAATTACTAGAGACCAGAGCAGAGGGAACCATGACCTGACACTCAAGATGTCAACTGACCCGTGTCAGTGTCACTCAGAGCATGTCAATTTGGGAAGAAAAAGTCATCAGAAGTTCTGTCCTTTCAACTCATAGTTTTAGGGGTTCCTTTTTCTTGTCGCTGTTTTTGTTTTTCCGGCTCCAATTTCCCGGGCTTTCAAAAGCGACTTGTCGACATGAACTAAATCCATCGAGAGATACAAATGCGATGTGAAGTTGACGCTAAATGGTGTTAATTGCAGTTAGTTAATTGCGTGTAAACTTTGGTGTTGGATGGATTTGAATGATAATGATTTGTAAAGACATGATTTTAATGCTCTGAAAAATGTGAAACTTTGGGCGTTTGAGACACACAAAAAGCGCCCACGACGCGGGAAAAAAATTCAATTAGGTGCAACAGGTTTTCATAAATTAAATTAAACTTGATTTAATTGTTAATTTTTAGAACAATTGGGGTTTAATTAATTACTGAGGAACCAGTCACGATTCACGACTTTGGAGAATCAGGGATTGGAGCTTGATTGACCACTTTGCACTGTGTTGAAAGGGATATTGCACGAAGGTAAAGTCACTTCATTAGATGAGAAAGGAAGGAGGGCGTATTATTGGATTTTGTAATTAATCAATTTCTTTGTCCAAATTAAGATAGTTATGGACAAGCTTCGGAGTGTTCTGAGGGGTGGGGACGACGGCCAGAGTCAAGCTGAAGAAGGCGGAATTACAGAAATCGTGGACTCCAATCAATTCGGCTTGAGCTATTCAACACGGCTGAAGGGCTTCATAGGATGCTTTGTTTTGGGACTTTTCTTATCACTCCTTGGTTCACTGATGCTCTTTTTCGTAAAGTTTAAAGCTTTTGCAATTTTTTATACAATGGGCTCTCTAGTTGGGTAAGTAATTCATTCGATGAGTAACTTATACAAACCAGCATATTACATTCAACAGGTTGGGGAGCACTTTATTCCTGATGGGACCATTGAAGCAGTTGCAGCGAATGTTCGCTCCGACCAGAGCCATTGCGTAATAAAATCATTCTGACTTATGAAATATTTTGAGATCCTTAATTGGTTTCTCAATTTTCCAGTACTGTGGTGATGTTCTTGGCTCTTATTCTGACGCTTGTCTCTGCGATTCACGTAAGCTTAAGGACTGTTTTGCTATTTATTCGAAGTTATTGAAGTTATAATCCTGCTTTGTTTTTCAGTGGGAGAAGACTGGATTGACATTATTATTCATTGTCATTCAGTTCTTGGCGATGACTTGGTACTCCCTGAGTTATATTCCGTACGCACGCGATGGTGTTAAGAAAATGATGAGTGGGATGTGCTAGACATGCTGGAGAGAAATTCATTCTGAAACTCCCGTTCCATCCATACAATTCCGACTTCAACAGGTGGGTGGAAACCCAACGACGTTTATCAACTTGTGCACTTAATTGCCAAAGAGTACAATAATTCGGTTTAGCTCGTACAAACTTATAGAAAGGATATGATTATCAGTTTTGCACAATCAGTGTCTGCACACCGCAATTAGCAAAACCCTTATCAGTAATTTACACGACGACGCTTCTCCATTTGAGAAGTGGGTTGAAAAAAAAAAGTGGAATCAAGCGTACAATTATTGAGACTTAATTTCGATTGATAGACTAATTGAATGGTTCAAATTATTGGTGTTGGATTAACGTATTTATTGTGTGAATTGTAATTAAATTAAACATTTTCAACAACAATTTGTTGAGGATTGTTGAACGTTTTAGCAGAATATTGGAGTTATTTTTTTCTGACGCTGGAAGCCTTTCCAGCCATTGCTTAGGATTTCATCAATGTTATCCGGGGACGTTCTTGCACTTGCGGAATGGTGGCTCATGCTACTCCCTTTGAAGGGGTCGGGGAACGGAGAAAATATGGCGGCAGCGTCAAGGCTCATGCGGTGATCGATTTTGCCTATTTGGCAACCAATTAAGAAGCGACATTTTCCTTTGAGCAACGTTTTTTGGACGTTATAGGAATTATGGTAGAATACTTCAATTCCTTGGATCCCACCACAAGTATTGTTTATTTTATTAGTACAGCCACGTAAAAGTAGTTAAAAGGAAGGGAACTACTGGAACATAGGGAATTGGAGCTTGAAAAATTAAGTAGAACGCCTTGCTGTGGAAATATTATATTCTGAGAGGATCTATCGTTGAGCAACTGACGCTAAATTACATTTCAGTTTAGACAATGAGCGGAGCTGGAGGGGAGTGAAGCCTTTTGCTTCAGTTGGCCGCGGGGGCTGGTAGAGTCGAGTTATTCCCTGGTAAAGTAATTTTTAGATGCTTCTGCAGGAACAGGAGGACGTTTGGAGCGAGTTCGGAGGCCTTGGTCAGATCCAGGTTTGGAAGGACTTCATTCCCCTGCCGAGCCGAGGGTTTAACCAAGATTGGTTGGATTGCGTCTGCGTTAATTGCTGTGAAGCACTTGTGGAGTCCCTTCTCCAGTTTTTCTAGGGCTGGGTCTGCCATCCCGGTCTCGTTCCCCGTAGCCTGCAAATGCTGCAATTCATCTTCGAAAAGCATCCGGAAAACAGGACCTGGATCATCGCTCAAGCGAAAGAAACGCCAGACATCCGGGAGGACTTGTTTGTTCCAGACGATGAAGGTCTGGTGTGCTGGTTTGTCACGCAGGGGTCGGTAACTCTTCCGTGGAGCAAAACTGAAATAGATATAAATAGTTGTCCACTCTTTGAATAGAGTGTTGAAGCCTTACGTGTTCAAGAAAGAGCAGAAGATATCCATGACTACTAGGGACTTGCTGAGCACGGTCATGACCCAGAGCGGATAAGAAGGAAAGACATAGAATGGTGGACTGGTGAGCTTACCCATAGCATAGTTGAACTAAAACGATTTAACTTGGAGTAAATAGTTTAGTTTACTGTGTGGCAATTCTGACTCACCAAGCAGTATGATGTCAAGCACTGAATGAGGAACAGTACATCTGTGTGCCCCTCAATCATGGAAACTTTCGTCACAAAAGACTCGATAATTTGGAAGAGCAGGCAAACGCTACTCTTCAGCTCGTCCGTTTCCTCATTCCCTTCCTCATCCAGAAGACACTGGATCCAATTCAATCCCATTTTGCTAATCACTCGCCAAACTTCGATTCGATCCTCGTGTTCTCCAAAGAGGAAGAACGCCTCCATCCTCTGGATCACGTGGGCCTGCTCCTCTGAAAACAAAAATGTGCATTCATTTAGATTTGCTTAACTTGTTTTTTTTTGTATTTATGTTTGCTTGACTTACGAAAATCCAATGGGTCGAGGTAGGGCAGGAGGTCGTAGATGTATGGCTTGAAGAGGACTCCATCCCAGAACCAAATGAACTCCATCAGCCAGTCACTCACGGCAGGAATTGCACTCCCCTTCATCATGGTCAGGTCCACGCACCGCTTCAAAATGAAAAGGTATTTTGTTGCATCTTCTTCCATGTAGTTTCTAAATTCTGAAAAGCACAACAAACATGAAACCACCATCGGTACTAATCTTTTAAGTACGACTGCACAAACTGTAATGGAAGACGAGGGAGAGGTAGGAGTTCAAGTGATTGAAAGCCTCAACATCGTGTACGAGTAATGCCAATCCTTCCTGGGTTTTAAAAGCGCATCGCATTAAGTCATGTTTTTCCATTTTCAGTATCCTGGGAATAACAAATTTCAACTTCAATTTAAACTGTCTAGGACTTTAACTTTGCTTTGGTTGTTATACGCTCCCAAGTTGTCTGCATCAGGATCTTGTGGCAGATGGATTTGGAATTCGGGGAAGCAATGGTTGTTATCCGTGAAGTCAGCCGTGGTATTCTCCAGCGTTGCTGATTCTTGAGCCATGTCCCTTCTTCCAACTCCAAAAAGGCGGCACTTCGCATTGTACAGAGATTCCCGGAAGGTTTCATCCAGAACCAAAGTCTTGTTCAACCCAGCTGCACTCAAGCGAGGCAGACTCTGAGGCATGAGATCCGAGCGGAGATCTTTGAAATGTCTGAAAATGGAATCAGGAATTATCTAATCAGTTTACCAGCCAGTGACCATGTGGGTTACCTGAGGAGATCAACAATGGCTCTTTTAGTCATGAGAGTGATTGGTGAACTAAGCAAATCCGTGAGGTCGATGATGAACCCTCTGTTCACTTTCTTTGGTTTTGTGATCCGCTTCAGCAAAGCACAAATCCAGCGAAGCTACAAATAGGAAGATTAAATAACGTTGAAAGAGAGTCCACAAGAGGTTCCTTACCACATCATCATCCCGCCCTATGAAGAAAATCTGTGCGTAAAGTGTAACCTTATCGAACAATTGTGTATCGCATAGCCGGTAGTCGTAAAGACCTATACAGAAAACAATCCTCTCTCAACAACACAGTATTCGAATATTTACTGTTTAAAGATTTACCGACGACGTAGGCCAACAAAGATTGTTGAACGGTTGGAGAGAACATGGAGATCCTGAAGATAAGGTCTTCCAGCAATTCATTCTGGACTTTGCCTTCGTTTGGCACCATTGAGTTGATGAGTGTGATGAGGAGTGGCTGACGTATGGTAATGTACTCATAGGAAAAAACGTGCCAAATCGTTGCCAGATCTTCAGCAGGGAGTCCTTTCTGGACTGCTTCCATTTGTACAGCGGTGACCACTTCCGGCCATGGAATGGCTTTAGTGAGCTTCTGGATTAGCCTGAGTGCCCGTGCAGGTGGTTTCTCCTGCTCCTCTGCTGACGGGATCTCTGTTGGATTGGACAAGTTGATGTGAGTAATTGATAATGTAATTGAATTATTAGTCCAATCCGAATGTTTAACCTTGTTTCAATTTCTTGATGTGTGCAATAGCCTCTAGGTAGGATATTTCCTTGATGGGTACTTGAGTCTTTGGCTTCTTCTGGGTCACCTGCTCCTCCTCCGACGCAGACATAATTATCAATTAATTAATTATCTTCAATTAATTGAATGAAAATTGACACAAAGGGTACACACACCGAATGAAGTGAAATGAGAGGGAATTTGTTTCCCTCCCAATCAAAGAATACGAATTTAGAAGTGGCTGCGCCACAGATGGAAGGAAGGAGC
>VNWY01001315.1:0-17083 GCA_009869845.1 Pseudachorutes palmiensis | reverse complement strand
GAGGATGAGATTATGGTTAATGACATCATTTTCTAATCACAAAATTTTTGACGTATTATATTTATATTCGCTTTGATTAAAAAAATAACAATTTCATCCAAGGCTTTTTGACGGTTAAAAAAATAAAGGTTACGCAGTAGCTAATTAAAAGTAGCATTAACTGTATTGATACCCGGAAATATATTTTAGCGTTAATTCTTATTGGCAATTTTGGCAACTCTACAGCAAAACCGAGTCCAAACTCCAGCTTAAAATGGCGCTCTCCTGTACGACATTTGGGATTAACTTGAGGCTTCGTTCCTGAAAAACCAATACTTCTAAAATGTGTTGTTAGTTGGGTGCATTCTTTGAATAAATTACCTCGCAATTACGAAGTATAAGTTTCTTAACGATCATAGTGTTGAGAATTTATTCCATTCGGTGTTTGATGAGATCGTGGAGAACGTATTCACAGCGATTCGTCTGCCTCCGAACTGTCTTGGTCCTCCGTAGTTGCTTCGAGATTGTTAGAGTCGTATAGTTCCTGAAACGTTTGGATTTCAAAGTTTAAATTATTCGCTTCCAATTCATCCCTTACGAGCACAGCTCGAACTCTGGATGACATTTCTTCCGATGGGATTTGGATGAAGCAATCCTCAATATAATCCCCTTTCTTCATGCAGCTCTCGCAAAGGTCAAAGTCTTCAGAAGTGACAGACTTGTACCGTGGTCCGGAAATGCAGCCCGTCTTTCCACGACATGAAATTCCGTCACATATGACGCCTAATCAAAGAAAAACTCAAAGTCTGAACTTATCAATAAATTGAAATCCATTACCTTTGTGTAGATTTGACCGAATAGCAGGACGCTTTACGAGCGCTCTTGTACGTTGCGCAGTAGCTGTCGTATTTTGAGCAGTTAGAACTCCAGGTGGCTCCCCACCTTCAACAATTCCCAGTCCAACAACGGCGGAGGCGACTGTTTTCATAACCCGATTTTGACCAACGCTCCCAGGTGTCAGAGGAATCTCACAGCTTGGGCAAACTTGTCCAACGGATCTACGACAGTCTTCACAAAACAAGTGACCGCGTATACACTGGAAAATCCGCCGTTGGTTCATCACTTCGAAGCAGATTGGACACTCTAGAACTTTTGTCAGTGACCGCTCCATTTTTTGGATAAAACCAAAAATATATTTAAAGGAATAGACCAAGAAAGAGGCTTTAAAACTAGGTTTTAAACAAAGTTTAAAAAAAAGCGGAAGTGTCCTGGAGATAACAAAGGATTTTAAAAGGTCAAATGACCAAAATTAATATAGTTTTATTATTTCTTGTGATGAGAATCCCAGTTGAAAAATAAGTTAAACCTGAAAAGTTGAAAGCCTCTTATTTTGAACTTTAACTGGAATCAGAATCGTCCGATTTGGATCGATACATGAATGCATTTCGTCTTTTCTTGGGACGGGGTTCACCTTCTGTGTCTAAAACAAACAATGGGGGGCTTTCTCTGTCTTCATTTCCTCCATCGCCCCGTGAAGAATTCGATCCCATTATTGAGTCCAGGAGTTTCAGCTCTTCCCCGTGGTCTTGTCCAGTTGCCTCATTTGAGTCTCCGTCGTCACCAAGAACTGGAGGTGGAAGTTCCAATCGTTTCCGGGGAGAAACCGGTAGTGAATTGGATTGCAAGGTGCCTGAGTATGCTTGATTCCCATCATCGTCACCATCCTCATCTTCCAAAGAAATCTCATCTGGATTGTACGAAGCCTGTACAAAAGTAACATAATTCAGGTGGTGAAAAACATTATAACGTGAGTTTTTAGTCACTTAGAACCCACCTGTGTATAAGAAGCACTGAGTTGTGATGGTCGATCATAATAGCCGTAGTAGTACTGTTGAGAGTTGTTCCATTCGTCAGAATTCCCGGGAGCTAAACTGGAGCCATGGCCACCTAATCCATTCACATAGGCAGGCAGGAGTCGCATTGGATCAACTAGACCCAACTTCTCACAAAATTCGGTAGTTTGTGGATTCTCCTATATAAATAGGTCAAAAATTATAAAACTAATGCCATATTTACAGCTTGCAGTTGTGTATAGGCTCACAATAGGATATGAGACGGAACCTTGTTCCCCAGGTTCGTGAACGTGAGCAGTACGGACGAAATTGTTTGGAATTTCCAATTTACGGTCCAACTGAACACAGACTTCTTCAATTTGGAGATCAGTAGGAGTGAAGTTGTAGCTGCTGTAATTAAGACAAGATTAAAGACTTTGAATAATTTCAGGAACGCTTTTTTAAATCGCTTACCTTGGTTCACTTCCTCCTCCTGGGCCAGGCATGAAGACCGTGTTTGGTTTGATGCTAACGAGATGGCTTGTTGATTTGAGGATCGCAAGCCACTCAGGATCGTAACAGAGCTTGTACTCCCCTTCTGGTTCACTTTCGTCTGGTAGCTCAATAATTTGGATAAATTGACGCTGAGGAAGCACCTTATCCAGAGCTAGAAACTTGGTCAATTTTGGTATTTTAGGAGTATCTTCTTTTCCGTCTTCGCCTTGCTTGGGTGGAGCCATACCATGGGGAATCAGGGCACTGAACTTGACGTGCAAGTGAGCACAAAACCAGTAGGAAGGTTGCAAATGATGAAGCAGTTTAATCAGCGGTTCACTCCCAAAGTCACTACGACTAATTTCTTCCCTGCAAATGTGAAGTAATCGTTAGCTGGTTTTCGTTCAGCATTGATATAAGGATATTTTCAATTGTTACCTAAAGTATGGTTTCCTACGGAGGAGAGTCAGCGTGTCCCCAAATATATTAATATTCTTGGGCCAGTCATGGGACAACATGATGTCAATTTTGGTCTTTATCTAAAAAGCCATACCAAGAATCACACCGTGATAAAGTAAACCTTAACTTCTAAATCTTAAATGTCCTACCTGCTTCATTCGGAAAGTATCTAAATTCCTGTAATGAAAGACACTTCGCATTGTGCTGCTATCATACGGTGGACACTCAAATCTCCCTCGAACGTAATCACGGGGCTGAATCAAGTAGAAAAAAGTTAGTCAGCACGGAATATAACTGGGAATTGAATTGTACGTTTATTACCTTGAAAATCCCCGAAATGCCAGCAATTCTAACCGGGCCAAAATTAACGATGCCAGTGCTCAGGTAATACATGTTGGGGGCCACCCACCCTCCATACGGAAGTTCCTGAAGGTAATTCGAAGCTTCGTGATTTCCTCCGATGAACAGAGTAAGGATTGGTGCTGTTTTCTCTCCGCTGTAGTACCTGTGTATCAAAATCAAAGATAAAGGCTAGAGTTTACCACCAAACCATTAAGGCTACCAATTTACCTGTGGAAGTCATGCATTGCCCGGAACTTTGGGGGACAAGCCATTGACCCAAGGTCAGTCATGTTCCTGACAGATTGGAAATCGCCACAACAAAGGATCACGGAAACTTTGATACCTCGCTTTTCTTCAATGGCTGCAACTACTTCGTAAATCTTGTCAATCTCCCCATGTCCACACCCAACGGCAGCCACGTACATTGTAGAAATTCAATAGACAAATGTCAGTAATTAACTAAACTAATTAAACTCTGCAACAGCTGTGAATCGATTATTGAATTTCACCAAAAAATAAAGCACACGGCAAAAAGCATAGCACGAGGACCGCGCAAAATGCTCAACAAAAGGGTACTCAAAAGGCCCATAAACTAAGTTCAGGGCTGGGCAGAATGCGGAAAATTCATAAAACAAACATCCCCAATAGAAAAAAAAATGAGAATCTCAGTTATTGAAAAATTAGTTTTATTAAACATTAATTTCACTTATACTAAAAATGCCATTCCGCTTCTGCATGTTCACAAAAACAGCAGAGCATTTTGGATCTCCATTATTTTATGTTTTTCAAGTTTTTGAATTTCCTGCCTTTTTCAAGTACTCAAACTGCTTCTTTTGGAATTTTTATTTCGTCGTCTATATTTCCTACAAACTTTTGAATTTTTCGTCTTTTTGATAATCCACAAACAGCTTCAAAGGAAACTCTAGAGCATTTGGCCACTGGGTTTTGGACTACCTGCCATTTTAATATACTTACACTATTGCAAATTTTTGAAATTTTCATTAAATAAGTGTGTATATTTGACACATATTTTTGTCTTTTTTTGTACCTTATTTATTACAAAATGTGAAATATTATGGTTGAGGTGTTTCCATTTTAGTTTCTGAGAAAATTCATGCTCTATTGGCCGAATCTTAAGAGAAGTTAATTTTGTTAAAATCTGAAAATAGTGCAGGAGTTTTTGTACTTTTCGTTAAATCGCTTTTGCTATATTCCTTCAAAAACCCGGGTTTGAGAATACAAGGAGACACTTGTCCAAACGAAGACTACGAAAGCATGAGCTCAAACGCCCGTATCAGTGATTTGGTGCGTAGGGCGTGTGTGTGCTGCTCTTGGCATTTTTCCCCTTGCTAAAAATAAAATTTGATTTTTGGTTTCACAAGCTGGCGGTAAATGCTCTCGTGTGTGTTTTCATTTATTCACTGTCATTGTTCATTTCTTCGGATTTTTCGGATTTTCTATTGACCTGGGCCAATGTTTTTAAACACGTTTGAGCAGTCCACTGAGGTCAAGTGTGGTCTTCTTGCCTTCCCTCCAGCGGGAGCGGCGGTGGTCAACGATGAGCCCTTGGCAGTGTCACTGGAGTCTGTGGACATCCATGCAACTGTGATCCATGCTGCAGCAGAAGTTATCATAACCCAGAACTATGTCAACAATCACACGGAACCGGTGGATACTTTCTACTACTTTCCGCTCAAGTTGGATGATGCTTTGACCGGGTTCGAAGTCGACATAAACGGCGCTCTGCTCAAGGCAAGCGAAATCATCATCATAAACCCCCGGCTGACGGCTTAAGGGTACTGACTGAAATTGTACTGATATCTTTGTAGAACATTGTCATGAGAGAAGAAGTCAGCAAGGATGCATTTGAGGAAAGTCTTACAAAGCACCCGAAACGGTTTTGGATCGGACCAAATGATCCTGAAGACGTTTATCAGGTAAATCGATTGGGGCGCTGTTTGATTTTCATTTACTGAAAAACTCAAATTTTATTTGACAGACGAGGGTTGGATTTTTGAAACCAAATGCTCGAGCGACGGTTACGATTGAGTACGTGACGGAAGTGAAATACATCTCCCAAAAACTTCAACTTTTGATTCCGAACACGGTTGTGCCTCGAGTCTCCACTCCGCCAACTAAACCAGTGCAGGAACCAATGGCAAAAGTAGAGAAGGACGGAGAGGAAGGAGATTCGGATATAATATTGTAACGCAACATTTTGTAGTGACAATTTTCGTCCACTATTTTACCAATGTGACCGTATCCTTTTCAGGCTGGAATCTGAATCTGATGCTGAAGATGAAGTTCTTCCCGAGAGGAAAATTCCTGTCCCAGAAAGCAAAGTTCCAGAAGGAAAGGTTAAAATCCGCGTAGATTTCTTACTGGAAGGTGAGAATGGAATTGCTTCGATGGAATGTGATTCCCATGTTCCACGGGCAGCGGTCATAGGCAGCTTACCAAACAAACCCAACTGGAGTTTGGGGACGATAGAATTTGAAGGAACTGCGCGTCAGATGGATCGGGATTTCATTGTAGCTGTAACTCCTCTGGATATTTTATCACCACGCCTTTACGTCGAGGTATGGCTCAGTTGAGAGATTGTTTTGGAATAAGACTACAAATGAATTTGACCATTTTTACAAGGAATCTGCTGATGAGACTGTTTTGATGTCCACTTTCTGTCCAATGCTAGCAGTCTCTGACTCAGGCAAGCCAGAAGTTCTATTCGTCATTGACTCACCATCACCTGACTCTGACATGTCGACAATTGCCGTTAGAACGATGAAGGTAAAATTGGTATAATCTCATTTTATGCCCGTGCAAGTAATCGTTAAACAATATTTTGTTTTCAGTTCATTGTAGAGTGTCTTCCAGAAAATTATGCATTTAATTTAATCGGAGGAAAACAGCTGGTGGATGAATTTCTTTTTCCGAATCCAACTTATCTGAATGCAGAAACGGTGAAGAAAGCATCTTCTGTCATTGCCGGCATCCGCGCCGGTATGAGAGTACTTAGAATTATATAAACTGAGTTCAGCAATGGTTGAAACAATTTATATCCCTATAGACTTTGATTCCAGTTATGATGATACATACTCGTTACTGAAGAAAGCTTTGTTTCAAAGCGCTACATCTCAAGATGAATCCACTCAAATTCTATTATTTCTGCAGAAAGAATTCAGTGTAAGGCCTCGTTTTTGATTGGTGTAAATGTGAAGGTATTCTTGTTTAATTTTAGGACGAGGAGTTAGAGAAATTGACAACGCTCGTGAAACGGGAAGCTGCCTCTCACAATTTCCGGTTGTTTGTCATCGGATTTGGAACTCATCTGAACTCTCAGTTGATTAAGAAACTGGCTGCTGCAGGTGAAGGTGAAGGGTCTTTGATCGGAGTTGGGAGTCGCAGTAATTGGGATCTTGTTGCTACCAATATCATCGAACTTGTTGCGGCGCCATCGATAACTGGTAATAAAAGTTGACTAAACCATGACATAATTCATAAAAAAAATAATGTTTATCCTTGTCTTATTAGACGTGAAGCTAGTTTGGAGTGACTGGGTGGAGCGGGTGGAGTTGCCAGCTCCGACGAGTGCAGATGAAGACTCTGATTTAATTATAATAGAAGAAATCTCATGTGCGGCGGACAAGAAACCGTATGTCCAAATTCCTGAAAATCCATCACCCGTTTTCAGTGGAACGCAACTTGTGAATTTTGGAATATTCACCCGCAAGTATTTCCCACGCGTCCTCGATGTCCACGGAGTATCTTATGAAAAGCCAACCCAAAGCTTGGAGTATGACTTCAACATCCAAGTTAGTAAAAATTACAAAAAATTATTTTTTACATAAAATGTTGTCAACGGTTCGGTCATTTTTGCTGTATTTATTATTTAGTTGCACGAATCTCGTGACCGCCACATCGGATCTGTGGATACAATTACTAAATTGGCTTTTGCAAAAGCCTTGCGTCAATTGGAAGAGAATATGCGACATTTAGGCTATGGGTCACGGAAGACCCGGTTTGAATCTGAGAAAACCAAGGCCCGAATCCTGCAAATTGCATCCAGAGAAGGTTTTTATTTATATTTTCCCAACTGTTTATGTTTGGTTTTTAATTGATTTTATGATTGCGTAGGAATCCCATCAGAATATACTTCCTTTGCCACTGTCAAGGTTGACACTGGTCATGAAGTTGAAGGTCACTGGACTAGGCAAACAAGATACTGGAGGAATATGGGAGATGGAAAGATTTGTTCAGAGTCTTCCAGAAATCGCATTCCGTATGGCTCCATTTCAAGGAACAAATTAAGCTCTATTCGGAAATTGACTGGAAATGGAGACAGCGTCCAGCCTAAAATTCGTAAGCAACATTATGCAAATCACCGAAAATACCAATCCATGGTCAAATATTTTTTTTTAGCTCGGACTCTTGCTCCGGTCAATGTCAGTGGCCCCGGAGATGTTATTGAGTTGTCTGATGATGATGACGAAGGGTCAACACCCGCCCTTCCAATTGCTTCATCTTCAAATACGACTGTGTCTGAGATCATTACCCTCACAGACTGAGAGAGACTGAACTTGTGAGTGTATTACACAAGCGTTTAAAATATTAAGTTCAATTTTAATATGAATTTCCTATATGCCTTGTTTCTGGAATTAAATCTGGTTCAATAACCGTTTATTGAACTCAGGTGCGCCAGGGTTGATTTTGGTCTAATTCAATATAACCTTGTTCCTTCAGAAGATAAGATACTGGTCAACTTCCTTCTGCGTAAAAGATCCAGCGAAAGTTTCGTACGGCAAAGAAGTATCTCTGATTTTAATGTCTGTCGTCGACTTTATATGCAAAGCTGCCAAGACTTTTGTCAATTCTTACTCGAGAGGGGCCAGTAGTTAGCTGACTCTCGACTAACTAGGACACACCTCTGTGTATTTCCGGTGAATTTTACACAGAATCGAAATTCGATTGATCTTGGTATCGAATGGGTAGTAGAGGGGAACTAACCATTTTGGCTAGAATGGAATCATCCGTTAGCAGTGTTAACCCACCAATTGGAAACGACGAGAATGTCAAGGTCAGCTAATAAGCGATGCTCTTCTTAATGTTCTGGGTTCTGATTTTTGTCTCTTGTATTTGCAGCAAAGTACTTTTGATTTGCATGTGGCGAACATTGACCCTGGACTTGGTGACTGGAAGGCCATTCGTCAGACGCTGATTTCCGCTTTTACCGAGCATGTGAGTATTCGCGGAGTCTGGGTCTACCCAGGCCCTGACAATACAATGTCCGCCATTATGCGCATGAACACAAAGGAAGAAGCTCACTTTGCTGTGGCTCAACTCCATCGGAAGAAGCTAGGGACCAAAAAAATCTTCATTGCATTCGACAACGGTAATCCACCGATGATTCATCTTTAATTTCAATCTCATTTGCCTAATTTCCACTCACAGGACACATGGATTTGTTCACGTTGAAGAAGGAAGTGGCTGCCGTTCTCCAGGATGTGCCTCATCACTCTCTTCCTTTATTCAAATTCCGTGAAATGTTTGAGCGACGGTACCGTCGCTCGGTATCCTCGTCTGAACTCTACCGGATGAAAGAAGTAGTGCAGATAACTGATACTTCGAACGCCATGGGCCTAGGAGGAAGGACAATCTCACTCTGCCACGATTGGATCAGCAAAGTATAATTTCTAAATCAACCAACGAGTCCTTGTGTTTTAGTTGAAATTTTCAGGAGGATGATAGCCTTAGCGTTTTCTGTCCAAAACATCCGCCTTCATATTCCATTGCGCCGGCGTCATCACGCCTTGGCTGGGCTGAAAAAGAAGTTGGACTGACGGTGCCGAATGTGGAGATTGAATTCGCTCTGCTTTCTCAAAGGATCAGAACCATCCTGGAGTCACATAATGGTGGATTTCCGCTTTTTAGGTACTTGGTTACGAATGTAATTGTTCGGATTTATTTTCTGTTTATTAAATATGTCTACATAGCTTCTTGGATTGCTACGGAGCTGAGTTTGGACTGATACAAAGAATGGACGATGGAAATGGAGTGCCACTGGAACATCTCATCTCGTCTGTCTCTGGTGTTGAGATTTCATACACTGAGAATGGTACGAAGAGAGTACAATGGAAATCAAGGACTAAGAGGGAATTCGAGTCTGGTAAATCAACAATTTGGTTGTTGTTTAGTCTCAAGGGTCAATGAACTCATTTCCATGTTTGTAAATGGCATAGGACTCGTCCAAACCTCACTTGGCTCTCAACTGGCTCAACTTTCTCGGGAACTGGTGGATCTTCTCAAGACGTTTCCTCGGTGCTCGATTCCTTTCTCGAAATTGATTCCGGCCTATCACCATCACTTTGGACGCCAATGTCGTGTTGCTGACTATGGACACACGACGCTCTCTGGGCTCTTGCTCACGCTACCAATGACCATTCAAGTGATTGGAGAAGGACCTGCTCGAGTCATAACACTGGCTCATAGGACTCAAGTAAAAGAAACTTTCTTTTGTTCTACATTTCTACATGTCTGTTGTTTTCAGATGAAGCGATTTTCATCTGATGTTCTACGGGTTCTCAAGGCTCAGCCAGGCTTGCGGAAGCAAATTGGATTTGAAGATTTCCCAGCTGCTTTTGCTCAAATGTTCCCAACGCGGACGTTCCACCCTGAAGACTACGGCCTTTGCTTCTTAGCTGACCTTTGCACAGAACTTGTTAATACCTTCCCGACCGTGTCAGTTGTTGTTGGCGACTCTGGAGAGAATATTTTAGCAATTCCGAAAAAAGAGCAGTCTTACCAGGAAAAGGAAAGAACTAGGACCTTTGCAACGGAAGTGAGTAACTACTAATGGTTGTACCGCATTAGCACCACCTTCATCTGTTTTGCAGGTGGCGGAGCTGTTGGGCCATTCAATTCGGTGTGAGATGCAATTTTCCAAGTTTATCCCATCCTACCACCACCATTTTGGAAGGCAATGCCGCGTCTCTGATTTTGGATTTACAAAGTTAGCGGAACTTTTTGACGCCATCGCAGACACAGTGCTGATTGAGAATCCACTGCCTGGAATTGAGTCCAATTCGGAAGACAAAATACTTCGGCTAACTCCACGGGAGCAAATCAAGGTCAGCATTCCACGGAAGCCAAACAGAAGAGTATAAGTTTATACTTATGATTTTTTGAAGGTTGTTGGCGAACAAATTCGGAGTGTGGTACAGCGCCGACTGGATAAGGGTCTTGTTACGCGCCTTGCGTGAGCTGGAAGATATTTTCTTGGCAGAGCATGGCTTTGCTCTTCGGGTTGATTTTTGTGGCGCCTTTGACATTCGGAATCTCATACATCGCTTTGTTTCCCCTTGGGTGAAGGTGGAAGGGGACTACGTTCTTGTGAAGCAGAGTGAGCGCAATGAGAATCCGCCTGTGCGCATGACTCCAGAACAGCTCATGGCCGCATATTCTGAAGAAACTACTCCAAATGGTTCTGAAATTGATACGGAATTGGGAAACCTGTCCATTATAACTGAAGGTGATGAAGAACAGGAAAAGAAACTGGTAGCCTTTGGCAAAGAAATGAGCGAGCTACTCCAAGAAGCCGGTGGCTACCTTGTCATCCAAAATGTGGACCTTGCATACTCGCAAAAGTAGGTTTGCCTAACCTATTTGCACTGAATATTAATAAAAATGCATTTCTGTATGCTTAGGTTTGGACGTACCCTCGATCCAACGGATTATGGATGTCCTTCGCTCATGTCCCTGCTGAGTTCGATTCCAGACGTGGCTAGTGTTCGAGGCAAGTTTCGCACCAGGAAGATCGTAGTGCTTAACCGAATTAACAGAACCGAAGGCAGAAATCCTTACCACGGTGCCGGCGGCGGGTTTCACAGCAAGTATGGCAGTCAAAGGGGAACGCAACCCAGCTACCCTTATGGGAACACCAGTCAGGATCACCTAGTCAGCAATTATCCTTGGAATTCGCAAGCTCTCGGTGTCTCTCAGCAGCAGCAAATTCAACCACCAGCGATTTTCTCTCCTATGCTTCCATCCCCAGCCTTCAGACAGCGAGATACAAATATTTTCAATTTTGACATCGCCACTCCCATGAGTCAACCGGTATTCCAACTTCAATTAACGTTAAGTTTTGCTTGTAACTTGAGTTTGTATGTTGTTTAGATGTACGACGTTTGGATGCCAGATGGTGGAGTCCAAGGCTCACCGCCGCCAGTTTCACCGTTTTTGTGGACCTATCATCCGATTTGGTACCCACCACCTTGCTCACCCGGATCGCCGAATGTGCTCGTAAGCTCGAATGCAAAGTCCCCTATACTCTGGACACTTAAAATTAATTAATTAATTTACGTGTTTTCAGATTCCAAGCTATTCTTGTGGCCCTTGGACGTCGCCTACCTCGCAATCCCAGTCAATTCTAAGCAATCCATCTTGTTTCGATATTCGAGCAAGCTCACCAACCACCTTTGTGACTAAAATCACAAAACCCGGAACTGAACTGTCTCGCTGATTTTTAAGTCGTACGCATGTACCAAATAAATCTGGCTTGATTTTTTCAGAACAACTTTTAGTTGCAGATGACGGTTAGTCCTGACCAATTTTACCTATGGTGTTCGTTTTACTTTATGAATTAGGCGGTATTATTAGATGGATTGATTGGTCTGATTAGACGGAGTTCAAAGTCGAGATGATCAGTGACATGTCACCCTACCTACGTTGATTACTCTTTTGTTTAACATTTTAACATTATTTTAGCACTCTACAACGCAAACGCATATAGTAAAAGGCAGCCCTCTTAAAAGTATGCATTTACTCTTTTGCAAAAATAAAGGCATGGACTGAATGGTAGAATACAAAGATTTCAGTAACAAAATAGATCTCGAGCAAGACGCAACAAAATTCATTTGTTAGAAAATCAAGTCACGCCGTTATTGTTCTCCCTTAGCGTCACTGACGCGTTTTCTTCTGTATATTGCCAAACATGCATTTTATTCTTAACAAAAGATGTGCAAAATGTGCGTGAACATCATGTCCATACATCTGAGTTAAAAGTTCTTCATTTTATTACAAAAAGAAGCTCAGAGGTGAAAGGTCAATTATAGTAAAATGTCAAAGCGGACTGCCAATTACGCCATGCTTCTAATGAGATTAGGTGAGAAAGCATTTATTCCTCAATTTATTCTAAATTGGAAACTATAATTGCTATTATTAAAGCCACAAAACGAGTTAATCGTGATCTGATTCTGTACAAATTGGAATCTTGTAATAAGTAACAATGAAGGAAACTATGCGCGCATTGAAGGTTAACAATTTTTAAATGAAAATTAGTATACTTACAACTATTCCCTACTGTCATGTCATGTCCACCTTAAATCCTTCATATGCCTTTGTATTAATTATTACCCAATCACTGGCACTACGATTTTAATCTTGTAGTGTCAGATCAATTAGTCTATGCTCTAGTTAAACTCTGAAAATCATTCATTGTTACACACGCCAAAAGTATCAGTAAGAATCAGTACATGAGAGCATAATTGAAACTTGAGCATAGTTGTTCACATTCTACTGTCAAGTGTCTTTTTTTAATTTGGGCGTTAATCAAATGCATCGGTTGAATTATGGGATTGATTTAAGGTTGATGACAAGGACATTAGACCACCCTACTCCTGAGTAATTACTAATCGCACTTAAGGCTGCACAATATCGATTCCATTTGACACTTCTGACATGTCATTGATCATTTCATAACGGTTCGCAATCTAATGGGCGAAGTCACTTTCCAACATTACCAGAAGCTTTGGAATCCTTGGGCGAAATGTTGCAAATTCCGCATACTGTTTTAAAATGTTTGATTCAATTACGCACACTTCTCGCTTCGAAAAAAAATTAAATTGGTGCGGCGTGGACGCAATATCCTCGTAAATAGTGGCGCTGTCCCCGTCTGTCAGCCACCGCTGTTGTTTGTAATTAATAAAAATTGAGTTCATCATTTTTAGAGGGTGGTTGCTCACCTCCTTCCGTTCCTGTCTAATTGCTACTTCCAAATGACTTAATTTCCACGATTTCCGCCTTCGTCTGAACCCGATGTTCCACCATCCATGAAGTTCCACCACACCGGGACTTGAAAAGCCACGTGCATTAAACTTGCTTCATAATTCACAGTTTCCCTGTTCGTTTTTGTAACGTGGCGGTGTCTCATTAGTGCGTGACACATGCATCTCTTCTTACAAAATAAAGTGTTTAGTACCCGAAGATTTGCGTAGAAAGTGAGTAAAAACAAGAATTAAAAACAATATATCTTCATCATAATTAAATCTGTAAGTAGGGATTCATTAGCAACTAGCACGTTTCAAAATCCGTCGGAAAAATAAAGTTGGTTGGGCGTCGTCGCAGAATTTAAAACGAAATACGAGAACGCCTCCAAATGATAAATAGAATATGCAAACTTTTTTCATGAATTATTAATTGAGATGCCACGAATTTTGTATATTTCGTACGCAGATTTCTTCCTTGTCATCTTCATTTTGGAAACTTGGATTCCCGCTGTGGTGATGGATGACTTATTACGATCCTCGTCGTCTTCCCTGTATGCGGGACCTGTCACCGGAGGAAATTCATTGCATCGGCGCATCGTCTACGTCGGAGGAAGGGAAGAAACAGCGGCTTCGGTGGCTATGACTTTTCCATCATTTTTTCAAGCCCAGACGCCGTTCCACTCCCATCATTTCACTGAGCTCATGCGCCATCGACGACCGAGCATTTTCGGTCATAATCAACATCACCAAGAAGTCAGTCCTTCACTGGGATCCCCGAGCATCTTGACCCCACGGTTTCGCCCTTCGCCTCCAGACCCGGTTGCAAATGCACAGCAAGACACTGGAGACAAGTTACAGGAAAAATTCCAGCCATTGAGTCCAAAAGTCGAGAAAGAATCAAAGGAGAATGGGAGAAACGAAAATGCCCGTTTCTTGTATGCAGTTCTGATGAAGGAACCGAATGAGCGAGAGATTCGTAAGGAAAACACAAGGGAAAATAGAAGTTGGAGAGATGATGGTGGACAAAGTCAGGAATCCTTTCGGGGCACTGATAGTCCAAGATTTATTGCAGGACAACCACGGTTAGGTTCCACATTGTCACGTAATGACTATCCAAACGATGATGAGCTCATTGCCCAGTGGTACAGAAATTACATTGGAAGTCTAAGAACGGCGGTTCCGAATGTAGAAATAATCCCGAGATCAGACAGGAAGCCACCAGCACGAAAACCGGAAGTAGAAAATGAACTTGTAACGAATTCAATCACGCCCCCAATCAAACTTTCACGGCCGACCGTAAACGACATTGGAAGGAATTCGGCACATTTTATATTACCAATACAAGACTACTTGCCACGCCCGCAATTTTTACGAGAAAATCCTGAAGAAAGAGGCACTTATTTTCTTACATCGTCACAAGAAGATACGTTTCAACGAGCGCATCCACTCCCATATCTAAACAAAAATGAATTAAAAGTGGAACCAACCACACCTCCGTTGAAAGAAAAAACAACAACGCTTGCGCAACGACGGCCACAAATTCAGCGTCAACGGGATTTCCCATTGGCTACTTCAACGACACCTTCTTCCGCCGCTGTTGATGACCAAAGCGTCCAGAATGAATTACCAGACGGTGACTACGACGATTACAACGGTGCTGAAGATATTCAGTTTGTTAGACAAAGACCAACATTTCCAGAAAACCAGTTTGAAACGCCTGTGCTGGTTCATGCAGTTCCACGGCGTCCTCCAGCTTTAATGCTTCCACAGTTTTATCCATTAGCTTTCATGGACGGGCCAAGGCTTCAGCAATTTCTGGAACCAGCTCCTCTCTTGCCACAACGACTTCCTCCGAACCCTCAAATTCAAACTGCTCAAAAGCACCGGCCAGTGGAACCAAAACCGCTACCCAAGACTCCAAAGCCTAAATCAGGACGGGCGCTTTATACTCAAGGAAAAGCGCTAAGCAAGTCAGGAGGACTTTTTGCACCGTTCCAAGTCTTACCCCAGTATCACATTTACGGTGTTCCAATTGGAGATCAGTTCCCAGCCCTTTCCAAGGTTAGAAATGGGAATGTTGGCTCGCCCAAAAAGACAATGCTCACTACAGACAAACCAGCCCGGAAGCGCCCAGTAGTTGAGACTTCCGCTCCAAAAAGGCAACAATTTGTACCAGGTAAGCAATTTAATTTGGCCAACATGAATGAAAATAAACGGCTAATTTTATTCTCTGTAAAGTCATAGTTGCTCCACTTCCATTGAAGAATGCTGAAACAGAAAAGCAACGACCGCGCCACAAGTTTTCACCAAAGCCGGCCAAAAATCCAGAAGACCTTGGTCCAATTCCGGTTGTAGAAAATCCAACATCTTTGCCGCTTCGCAGCAAAGAAAATGGCAGCGAAATCCGCCACATTCCAAGCTCACTTCCGCAAACAACAACCACAATCGAATCATCATTGAATACAGCTGAAATTATTCCAAAGAAGGACACTTCATTGCGGAAACCAATTGGAATTCGGAAGTTGATTGCCAGACCACGGCAGAAATTTTTCCAAACTTACGGCAACAGTTCACAAACTGATGATAGACGAAGCAACCCTACCCCGCCCAAAGTTGTAATCAGGAAAGTACGAACTCGCGGAAAGCCGGCGAACAAACCTTCAGACCAAAACGAAACTTCCGAGATCCTTTTGAAACAAAAGAATTTGCCTACGGAATTCCCCTTGAAATTCAGCAGTCGTTATCGCAATGAATCCCAAGCTCCACCAACATTGCTCCCAACCCAACCAGCGACGGCTGAAACAAAAGAAAAAGGTACCCTCGGGAAACCATTTTCATCCACGCCAAGGCGCTTAGTTTTGAAGAAAGCAACTACTACGTCTGCGTCACCAGAACAGCAACCTGAATTACCTCCTTCGGTACTCTTGTCCCCCAAGTACGTCTTGACCAATCGGAAAGCAGCTCGGAGAATTCCCCCAGGCTCACCATCGGAGCGCCTAAAGGCTCTTAAAATAGCGACATTAGCGACATTACAAGAAAGCCCTGATACCAGTGCTCCTATTTCACAAACTAAGAGGAACATTCCAGTTAGCTCAGTTCCAGCAAACCGTATCAGCGAAGGACGAGGCATTGGAGGAGAAAAAGCAAAAGTTGAAATAGAAGATTCGGAAGAAATGAGTAAAATCTTGGGGATTCCGACGCCAACTTCTAAGGGCTTGAATGCCACTGAGGATTACGAATATGACGACTATGACGACGTTAAAATCGAGCAATCAAATCTTGACCCCATTTTTGTTCCGACAAGTTCACAAAGTGGCTATTTTTCTATCCCAATTTTATCCTCAGCGACACAGTCAAAGTCCCTCTCCGAATAATTTACAGCAGCCATATTTGATTTAAATTTTCTTCAATTTGTAATAAATCTTGGGTTAATATTAGGTTGTCGCAGGCATCGGCTAATTTTAGTAATGGTAACATGCATTCCATCCTGTTCCCATGAAAAACTCATCAAGGAAACAAAAGGTGGGGATCATTAGTAACGGCACGAAAAAGAATTTTACTTCATTTTAACTAAACTGAAGCCCATGAAAACGTGGACCCTTATTTTCATGAAGTGAAGTGCATTAGGATAATTGTAACAGAAATATGACAGGATTTAGAAATCAAGATTCTCTAAATGGAAAATGTACCGAGTGGCCCAGTACTTTATTATCATCATTTCAGTATTAGCAACTGACCTCGTCACTTCCAGAGGTCAGCAAAAGTCGCCGAATCGAATAATCAAAAAAATTAAAGTTCCAAAAGGTAACACTGATCTAGCAGTAGTCAAATTGGGATTTACGCAAGAATAATTTTTCTTTTGCAAAGGCAGCAGCCTCTCGCTGACGACACAAATTAGTCGACCAAAAATCCTCACAAACTTTGTCGTCAACCAGG
>VNWY01001314.1:0-17105 GCA_009869845.1 Pseudachorutes palmiensis | reverse complement strand
ACTAGACAACTGTTTTGGTAATGAGGGCAGGTTTGTTTGTGGCGACGGACGGTGTACTTTCGGTGCCAATGCGTGCAACGGAGACAAAAATTGCGCCGACGAAAGTGATGAACTGCCATCACTGTGTTCAGGTAAGGAGCAAAAGGTGCGTAGCTAATTAGTAATTTTTTTTTCTGTTTATAGAAAACTGCAATGGTCGCGCCGATAGCTTTAAATGCAAAAGCGGGCACTGTGTTGACAATGATGTAGTCTGTAACGGGAGTCCCAATTGTGCTGACGGGACAGACGAAAGCGCAGAAACGTGTGACAGTGAGTCAACTTGAATCCACATTCAGTGCTAAACAAATGGTAGCCGTTTGTAATTTTAATTAATATTGAGCCCACTTCGTTCTAGGTTGTAATGGAATCGAAGAAAAAGTTGTTTGTCCCGGACACTCGAAATGCATCTTCCGCACTTACCTGTGCGATGGTGACAAGGTCACGTGATTTATTTTCTCAGCGTCTTGATACCTAATAATTTTGGGATTGTATCAACAGGACTGCCCGGATGGCTCCGACGAGGAGAACTGCCAGGACAATAATGCGGAATAATTATGTCAACATTGCAGTACGTGGACAACAGCATATAAGCACCACCTAGTGAATAATATAAGTTCATCATCCAAATGTTATTAGAAGGATTTCAGGAATCTAAAATTAAAATCAGCAAATTGAAAGCATTGGCATTTTTTCAGAGAGTACATAATCATTTGATGCCAAACTTTGAACCGTTGTGTTTGCGTTGTGTTGTGCTTGGTAGTGTTGTGCTTCCCATACTTTCCAGTTTTAAATTGACGGCAATCGCAATTACTTAATCATTTCACAGCGAAAAATGGGACAAATAAGAAGGTTATTGAGTTCATACATGGCGATATATTAATAACTATTTACAGCAAGGACTGGGTGCTTGTGTGAATGTTAAATCCATGTTACATTTATACAATTTAACTGCGTTATCTATATCTTATATCATAGTTGATTTTCTTGTTTCATTCAAAGGTCAAACTACCGCTTGCGGGTTTACTTACGCCAGTGATAGTTATGCCAAATCTCTGAACATAATTATTCTCATAGGTAGGTTACATATTGGGCACATGAGGGTACATTTAATTGATGAAGAATAGTTTGTACAGTAATTTGCTTCTAGTAGCTTTTAGCTATAGCTTTAGCTAGTAGATTTTGATTTAATTGAACGCACAGATCTTATTGCTTTAATATTGACAGAAATTATAATTTCAAAGCAGAAAGCTGGGAATGAGAAAATCGTTAAGAACGATAACAATAGTGTAAACGGCAAGAGAATTTGGGTGCCCATGCTAACTCCTTTGACATCATCTTTATAATAGTGTGCGTTCACTTTCTTCCCATTGCGCCTAGCTTCTGCAAGATTCCTATATGTTTCAAAAGTTGCTAGCTTTAGTATGTTTGTGTTAACCTTTTGCAATCCCGACTCGTAAACCCAAGTCAACGGATCGCTCATTCTAACGCTGAGGTATAAATGGAGTACATAATAAATTCCTGCCGCTAATGGCGCTTGTGTTCGAGCAGCGTAGCATTCTATGTCAGGTTTGATGTAGTCGTACATAATCCAAACTAGTCTCCACCGCCGCTTTGGGTACTAATATAAAACGCGTACAAGCAGACCTCTTTACCTCTGCAAACGGAGGAAGTGGATGACCTGGGACAAACTGAATCCATCGATTAAGTGGTTCTTCTGTTGTCACGTTCTTAAGATCTTCTGATGGAAAATAATGCTTTACAACAAGGAAGCGCAACTTTAGCCTCAGTTTAGCATCATTTATATCGTCTGCAGGATCAGACATGATAAGTTTTCTTCCAGTTGCTAGCAGAGATTCGAGACCGTCTTGTACATGATGTGCTAGTGGCGCCACAGTCTTGCTTGTCACAAAACATTCAAAGAATGTACTGAAACCACCAAATAAACGGAGAATTAGTGCACCAAGGTTATCTAGATTGTAGCAAGTTTTACCTGATAAGCAACATGCACATGGACCACACCCAAAATAATAAGGAAAATTTCAGTACTGACTGACGAAGCAGAATGCATATTTGGTCAAAGAAGTTCAACTTAGTCTTCCGTTTCTTTGAAACTGCAGCAAGGAATAGACTTGTGATGCAAATCAAAATCCACGTGACTGCATCGAAAGCCTCCAACAATCCAGTTAAATCAAAAGCATATCGCCAATTGAATTCTGCTTCTCCTTGGCAGTAAACATACAATTGACGGGGAATTTCTACATACATTGCTACTCCATTGTCACGATTCCGTTCGAATTCGAATGAGCTTGGGACTTCTGGTATGAGCATATTCCCTACGATGTCCACTTGTCCACCATCGCCACCAGACATTATTCTCTGTGCACGTGGGTCCCTCATCGAAATATATGAGAGATTGTGGTAATCTTGCATTAGTTGAATGGCAAGGTACTGATCATTGTGGCAAGTGTATAACCAAGGATGGTGTATCTTATCGCACAATTTTCCATCACTTGTATCTGCAAAAACGATGAGAAGTTTTCCTAGGAAGTTACGATTCACACTTTTCCAGTGAGACTCGATTTTGTTTTGACTGAATTGCGGAATAGGTATGAAAGACGTACGTGCTATTGAGTAGCTATAGATCTTGTAACCTTCATTTTCGCCAGGCATTACAATGACTTGAAATAGTTTTCCATAAACAGTCTTAGCCGCATAATAGGCAAAATAAGTCGCACTATTTACAGCATCTTGAATTCTAAGACCCTTTGCGGAACCAATCCAAATATGAAAGCTATCTCGGTTTAGTTTAAGTATCATACTATTGAAGAAATTCAATTCAGCAGTTTGTGCTTTTACTTGCGTTTTAAATGCAATTTCCTGCACGTATACAATAGTTCCCCCACGCTGATTTTTTACTACTTGGAACAAATGCAGATCTTCATCTTCTAAATTGTGAATATTTTTATTCACAATGAAGGACGGCACCAAATTTGCATTTGAGCGTTTTAAATTGTCTTCCATAAATTCTGAACAGGCATTTACACCTCTTCCTAATTTGAACGTATAGTGAACTGAACTTGGTTTTAAGTTAGAGAACTGTGAGGATACAAGGGTTTGTACTAAAGTTATGAGTAGAAGCTTCTTGAAAACCATTTTTTAAGAATAAACTTCACCTATAGAGCACTACAGAAGCAGTGATGGTCTGCTGCCTGTTATAAACTGAATTTGACGAATCGCCAGAATGATGGTTTAGTTGCTCAGTAATTATTCAAACTTATATCTTCCACAGGAAATGTTTGAATTCGATCTGGCGAAAAATACTACCCTGCGGTCTGACAAAATTTTGGAAGGAAAGAAGTTTGGCTCCCAGTTTCATTAATTCGAGTCATTTCAACATTAAATTTATATGAGTTGGAGTTGAAAAATATTTTTTAGGACACGACACGATAGGTGCTTAAGCACCATACATATTCAAATTTTTAAAATTACATGTTCCACAGGAAAGCCAATAAAATATTTTTTAGGACACGACACGATAGGTGCTTAAGCACCATACATATTCAAATTTTTAAAATTACATGTTCCACAGGAAAGCCAATAAAATATTTTATCCCAGGGAAAATGATAAACATCCTCCGGATACCATTAGTTCAGTTGGTTCAAACGCAATACTCATATGAACAGGCGTCCCAGTGGGGTGCGACCAACAAATGGTCGTCCGGAGTCAGTTGTCGTGGAGGAAACGGGAAATCCGACTTAATAATGCGAGTACTGGAACAGGCTAAACTAAGCGAAAGATGAAAATGTTAAATGTCTACCGTTGCAATTATTTCCCAGGTTTCTACTCAGCCTAATGAAAGATTAAGATTTGAGTTTACATGGACGATTTTCCCGACTCAAGCAAAATATTTGTTGGCATTTGTGGCAGTTTGGTAATTGAAAATTGACCACTCACTCGTTCATAGTTGATATACATTTCAAGTTTTATTCATTTCCGTTCAATTATATCCTTACCCATAGCCATAATACCAAGTAAAGATGGGCAGTCATATTGTACGACTTCAATTCCATATAAGCTGACCGGGGATAATTCATTACTATTCACATTCCAACTTGATCTCAGGTGCTAGTAACCCACTACCTCAATCAGAAGTTAACAGTTGGACGCTTCTAGAATTCAACGCATTCGAGTTCTACCATTGCAGTATTGGTATTGTAAGGTTGTCACAGAACTGCTCACGGCTGCTTCTAAGAGCAGCGTCTAATATTCCAGGGACAGATTCGTCTACCTAGCATGCAAGATAATCTGTTCTCGAAAAAACCGTTTAACCATGAATGAATTATTCACGTCTAGAATTCGGCTCGGCATGGAATAAACGCCAAACTTTTTTTTTCTGCTGGGTGTAAGCCTTGTTTGTGGCTAGCGAACTAAAAGCCAATAGTTTATGGATTGAGTGATACCATTATCTTCTGTAGAAGGGCCCCAGCAGTTTAGCTTAGGGTTGGTTCTATCTGATTCTATCGTATCCAATACTTGATCATGCTCCTCGGGACTAGTCAAGCTAGTTAGATCATAGCTATAAATCAATTCCAGCTTTCTTGAAACTCACGAAAATTAGGCTTAAGCGATGGAATTAATTAAGATTTGGTTTCTTTTAAATTAATTGTCGAAAGTCTTCGCCCATGAACGTTTAGCCTTTGTGGTTCGTCTGGTCCTCACATAAACAGCTTCCTAAAATAGGGCATTCTCAATTACTCCAATTAAACCAAATTAAAAGTGGTATGCAATGATGATTTCTTCATTAGTCGATTTACATTTTTCAACTTATGTACAATAACATCCGTACAATACTGTTGAGCTGCATGTTGGTTCTTGGCAATGCATTTCCTCAATCAGATTCTTCAGATTTTCCTTTCGAGTAGAAACTCTTTTATCCACCAAACGTGTGCTGCCACACGGGTTTATTTATTTTGGGCACAAAATATCAAGACAATTGGTTGCCTCCCCATCCAATTTTTGAGTTTCTGTGTCTATTTGCTGAACTTAATTTAAGAATGCACATGCAAAAGCTTAAGCCGCAAGTGGCGTCTGATTTCAGCAAAGCAAATATATTTCTGGAAAAGATTGCTGAAGACGCCAACTGAAATCTCATAATTCTTGTCAAGCAACTGCTTACTACTTTGCATGAAATAAAACAAAGCATTGTTTGAAATTACGCAAGTCAGTAGAGCTGAGTCCAGGCACTGTAGTCATCAGGACTAGTTACGATTATGAACGTGATTAATGGCTTTGCTTAGTATTCAATATTTGCTTTAAAAAAAACTTGAAGATCCAAAAACTATACAACACGTAAAAACGCAAAATATTTGTCAATCAAAGACCTGCGAAAAATTTTTGTGAATTCTTTATTTTAATAAATGTTCAAGATTTTACACAAGTTATTCTGGTTTCTTGACAAAATGAGTTTTAGCTTCGTATTTCCCTTCCATAGCGTTAAAGAATGGATGCGGGTTTTGTGCAGTATCTGGGATGTTCTGTGCAACATCAAAGTGTTCAACGATTTTCCCATCTTCGACTCTGAAGATATCAACAAGTGCCCTTGGTCCATTTGGGTTTAAGACATGAATCCATACAAAGTCATCTTCTGCAATGGCTCTTTCGATCAGGATTTTTGTAGCTGGAGTTCCTGGTGGGTACCAGGCCTCAATGGCAGCTCTGAATGCTTCTTTACCATCACCAATCAAAGGGTTGTGCTGAATGTAGTCGTCGTGGATGTAGAGGTCAATTACACTCAAATCATGTTCACCAATTAGCTTTGTGTAAAAGTCAACGACAAGCTTCTTGTTTTGTGCCGGAGTGTTCAATGTCTTGCCAGCTACAAAACTGCACAGGAACAAACCCAGGACAGCTGAAATTAAAACTTTCGCCATTCTTTAAGTTAATTATACAATAGGCAGTTCTACAAGAATGAAACTGTGTGCATAATTAAGGTGTGGCAAACATGTATATATACCTGATGTGTTTTTCAATTAATGCAAAATTGTTGAGTGTAGTCACGTAGACAAACACTTAACTTTTTAACAACAAAGGACTTGATGCAATATGACATCATACTTTACTAGTCTGGTTATGAAGAATTCGACTAATTTTAACGGTGACTCTTCGTCAAGTGGTGTGAATGACAATGCGCTGTCACTCATAATTCCTACCAAAAGTAGCAATTTGTATTTAGAATATGGAAAGCTATGTAGCTTTCCATATTATGTTATATATTTATATATATATATATGTATATAATATATGTTATATATTTAGTCAGAATTGTACAATTCTGACTAAATATATAGTAAACAGCTACTAAATGTACTAAATATCTAAATTATAATAGTCGCGAGATATTGCAGTTTTTTGGTCACGGTTGTTCGTGTCAAACTGTCCATTTTTTTAATTTGCAAAATAAGATAAATCAGAAGGAAAAAATACACAAGCATGCCTGCATGCATCCTTCAACATGTAATAAACCTTAAGACTTTCCAATTCGGGCAAAAAGCGTGCTTGTCAGGGCAGCTTCTTAATGCTTTATTTTTATTATTTGCAATAGAACAAAGCATAGAGAGCAGGATCACGCTTTATTCCAGAGGTGTAAAACTCAATGCTAGAGCTAGGATAGATTCCCCGTCAAGGGTTAAGGGATTACAGACAAAGTTTTGTTGATTTCTGCAAATAAAAGTTGTGTTACTTTAGTATTAAGGGTTTAACCTAGTGGGAACATGCAAAGCAGTGATATAGTTTTGTCTAGGATGGTGTCACAACTACTCCAGCATAGTTCTTTCGTGAATGAAATAGCAGTTGCCGACCCGGAGTTTAATTGGTTTCAAGGACCGAATGACCCGTCGGTTTATTTCCCACTGGAGATTATGTTTAACTCCATATCGGATTACTTTGTCTCCCAGGTGCTCAGGTGATCTTTGCTAAGCCCGTAAAATTTACCTACTGCACTCAATAAAAGTAAAAAGTAGCTGGATATTTCAAAAAGAAGACACATGCAGAAAAACCATTCGAGCCATGGTCCTTTGTAACCCATGCAGAAGTACATGAGCACACAGATGAGACAAATGAGTAACGACACAAGAACTGATAAGAAATTTGCAAACATGTCTGCAACGAGTTGGCAATGAAGGTACAAAGTTCGGTACTCTCGTACACTATTTCGAGGATGTCTTAGAGAATCAGCAGCTGGAAAACCGTCTTTGGTGTCGAACCTATTAAATAATAAAATTCTGTTAATATAATCCCTCGTTTTTCTGAGCCATTTTACGTCATTTTGTAGGCCAAGAAGAAGTAGCAGTAGTAGGCAAACATACTGGCAGAGAGAAGGAGAGGTAATAGTCTGTACACAATGCTGATGATAGCGTAGACAAAACTTGGGTATCCACCAATTATGACAGTATTCATGAGTATATAATATGGAATTCGAATTTTAAAGACTGCTTCCAATTGGCCAACAACTTCTTCCGCAGTTATTAGGATTTAACGTGCATACAGAAATGGACAAAGGCCACAACTGACCAGCACGAAAATTATACTTAAGTAGTATGAAGTTGCCATAACATTTGCAAAGATTTCCCCCTTGGCTTTGTCTCGTTCTATTTCAGCGGTAGTCCATGTGGAGCTATACTTTACTATATTGGGAAAAAGAATAATAAATACATAATTAAATTCGGAATTTCTGTAACCAAAGATAGTTAAGATTGAGTGAAACAATAATTAGAAACGAAATTCAAACAAAAGAGATGGTAAAGTGTGGGGGACAGAGGAACTGGACAACACCCACAGAGACATTCGAGAGTTAAGGGCGCGTGCATTGGTAATTAGTGTGCGTTCCATTTATTAATTGCAGGGATACAATTAACCTGGATTTGAATAACTGTAAAACGTACAGCAAGCGTAGTTTATAAATCTGAGCAAAGAATTTGCAACATGGCACAAGCCGAATCCAAATTCACGGAACATTTGATCCATCGCAACACATATAGGATTTACGAACAAGAAACTAAAAAAGAACACCCAATATGAAGCCGGCAGAGCACGACCGCTGGTATCTGATGAAAGTTTAGTTATAATGTAGACGACGTCTGTTACAATTGCTTGTGCTACAAAAAGTAACGCCGTGTTCAAAAGAGAAATGTATCTGTATCTTGTGGATGTGTCTAGACTAAAATTCAAATGTTCCGAGTGTGGTATGATAGGAAGCAAGTAGAACTTCTTACTGATACGGATTACTTTGAAAAGTATTTCGAAACTCAATTTGCGGATTAGCAGAGTTAGATCTTCATCTCCTGACATTTTAGAAATATGTCGGTAGAAACCTTCTTTTAGTTTGGTATTTAAGGGAACCAAAGCTAGCGGTATATAACTAAATTCTATGCTCAATTTTCAGAAGAATTTAGATTATGACAATTTAGCAAAAACGCCAAGCTCTGGGCGGCATAGTTGGATCTTGGAGTATGAATTATTAAAACAAAGGCTATGGTAAGGCTTTTCAACACGCCATGCGAAAAGCTAGTTCGGTTTAGCGAATGCTACTTTATGTAAGAACCTTGAGCGTCTGCCTTTGGGTCCGACGAAAAGTCTGTCCACCAGTGTGTAACCCGTTGACTTCAATTGATAAATTGTAAAAGGCTTTTACTACTTAATTACACCCTAATGGCCACGGGTTATTCCTAATGAATATGTGATACTCGGAATCATTTTCCTGGGAATCTATTTCCTCAGGCTTGTAAGCTAAATTATTTGAAACTAAAATTCCACTTCGTCTATATTATGTAAGAATTCCCGGTCTAGAAAACATCCAAGCCGTTTAAAAATGAAATTGTTTTGTGTTTCTGACGTCGATGGGGACATGGAAACCATGTCGTCGTAGTTCCTTACATGAACGAAGCTAAGCACACAAAGCTATAAAAATACATAAGAGGAAAATGTAAAAGGCAGGTAGTCTCTGCAAAAGTTAGATGCGGCACAGCTTTAGGTTATTATTTATATCCCCAAGAATAAGAATGTACCTTTTTATGTATTGATTACTTAAACAAAGCCTTGAATTTAACTGAAAACCTTCCTGTTGTGACGCTTTCTGGTATCTTTTGTATGCTAGGCAGCACTCTGGGTCAAGGTTGTCAAAGGAACCTTGCTCTGGGTAGTTTCGGTTTTGGATTTTCATTTCAATTCAATTGCTGTTTATCTAAAAACGATAAAATAAACAATAAACTAGAAGCGTGTTGTTCACCCCAACTAAAATTCTAACTTAAGTAAATGCATTAGTTTTCACGTTATTGTGAATTCTTTATTTTCGTAAATGTTCAAGATTTTACACAAATTATTCTGATTTCATCTTGACAAAATGAGTTTTAGCTTCGTATTTGCCTTCCATAGCGTTGAAGAATGGGTGTGAGTTTTGTGAAGTTTCTGGTATGTTTTGTATAACATCAAAGTGTTCAACGATTTTTCCATCTTCGAGTCTGAAGATATCAACAATTGCCCTTGGTCCTACTGGATTCAAGACATGAACCCATACAAAGTCATCTTCTGCAATGGCTCTTTCGATAAAAATTTTAGTATGTGGAGCTCCTGGTGGGTACCAGACCTCCATAGCAGCTCTGAATGCTTCTTTACCATCAGCAAGCAAAGGGTTGTGTTGAATGTAGTCGTCGTGGACATAGAGGTCGATCACACTCAAATCATGTTCACCAATTACCTTTGTGTAAAAGTCAACAACGAGTTCTTTGTTTTCTTCCGGAGTATTCAATGTATTGCCAGCTACAAAACTGCCTAGAAATAAACAAAGGACAGCTGAAACCAAAAACTTTGCTGCAAACATCATCATGTGACATCATGACACAACTTATGGCTGGTAATAAAATACCTTAATATTTAGACTTGTGGGGGGAACCATGCACGTACCTAATGACTGGGTCACGACGAAAATAGATAGCCATAAACAGCCTTTCACGAGTTCCATTTCGCCTTCGCCAATTCCAATGGGCCCTAAAATATGTTCTAAATAAGTTCTAAAAGATGCCCTAGGAAATCTTAAAGGAAACTGCCACGATAGAAGTTGGCATAATTGGAAATTTTGAGCACTTAACTGAATTGGTTGTAATTCTCAATTGTGTTTAAACTCAAACAATGGTGAAAGTTGGCGTTGAATAAATGGAGGCTATTTCCTTCTATTACCGACTTGGAGCAAATAAAGTATTTGTTTCTTTGAAGATATTTGAAACTATTCTAACAATTAGAAAGTAAGACTGAAAGTATATTTATTTAAAAATGATGTCCTTTTAGATTATTACAACGCTTGGAAGTGTCTAATTCACTTCCTTAGAACTCAAATCTGATTATATAATTAGTCGATTCATTTGCCATTATAAATAAATCAACAAGAAGCCCATTTCTTCAGCTTACCCTTGATGCAAATTTAATAAAGTTGAAATAACCGCTAATAGGCAGAAACTGGAAACATCATACTGAATTTAATTGGCACCTGTGCTTATGGTTTTAATTAAGAGATTTCTTATATACCGGTTGGTAACAGGAATCTAGTCGTCAGTTGGAACAGGGAAATCATGTCGGAAGTAAGCGCTGCTGGATTTAGCCTCTTTAGGAAAACAATTAACTTGGGATATGCCATTTGCATATTTCCATTTCACTACGATCCAAAGGCCCAGAGGATGGTGAAAACAGAATCGGAAATTCAAAGGGGATTAACCGTCGTGATACGGGTTATTTGCGCTGCCTATTTCCTCTGCTTGTCGGGAATGATTTCCTGGAATTACTTCACAGTTGACGACCCCACTGTTGCAGAAACGTCACTTCTTGTTATCGACATTCTTCTCTACATGGAGGCATCAGCTCTGATCCTCCTGTCTATTCGAGCAGACGATGAAATCAGAATGACTACCAACTATATGTCGGAGTTTCTGCTAAAGAAGCTATGTGAGTTAAAACCAGTAAAAAAATATTCAAAAGTTTAAATCATTAATTGGACAAATGGTGTTTAAGATCCAAAACTACAAGAAAAAGGACAAGTTACCCGACCGGATCGGATGAAGTCCTTGAAGATTTTGCTCCATTTTTCCGAGTTGGCTCACCCCATTCTAGCCGTGTTCTCATGCCCTGCTGTAATCTTTACGATATATTTCATTCCAAGGATTTACCGTCAGATCATGTTCGACTCCTTTTACGTAACGTGTCTTTTCACGTTCGTGACATTGCAACCTTCTGTAACTGCCACATTCACAATCGTATATCAATTTGGTCTGATGATGTTCATGCACTGGATGCCTATGGAATTGTACACGGAACAGTTTCGGTATGTTGTATGCAAAAACCAGAATTATTTAACACATTGCATTTCAATGTTTTAGGTCACTAGCAAGAGAAGATCGGCCAGATAGAAGCATGATCCATTTCTACCGTGAATGTCAGGTACTTCATATTTATGTACTCCAATGCTTCTCAATGGTGTATTCAGGTGATGTCAGTATTCGTGGTGGGGTATTTCATCTCAGTTCTATTTATTCTCATTACTCTTGCTCAAGAACTTCATCCGGCTACAACAATATTCCTTACAGCGGGCTTTTTCATACTATTGTATGCCTTGAACGAAATTGGCAAGTGTTGCACTGCAATTGAGCAAAACTGCGAGTATTTTATTACAGGCTATGCCAGGAATACTTCAAATCGAGCCCACCTAACCAATCATATACTCAAGACGTGTCATCCGTTGCTCTTCAAAGTGCCGCAAATGTTTACAATCTGCAAAGCAAATTTTGGAAGGCTCTTCTTGGAAGTGGTGGTAGAAAATACCATTAATTTGCTCCTAGGATTGATGAAAAGCTTTGTCCTAGCAATGTCACGCACTGTATGTGAATTCAGTAGGAATTAAACTACTTCAACTCTTTTGCTAATGGGATGCCAAGCGACACTTACGTGCAGCTTTCACTTTGCCTTTACTTGTAAAATGTTGGCATTTAACATTTAGTTACGGTCACATAGCAAGTTACGATCTGTTCGTAAAATCGGTACAGAAGCATTGTGTCATATACGTAATTGTATGCACTAGTTTCACTTGTATGCAACTCATTTTAAATTAATTTCTCCAGGGCTTCATGAAATGTGGCTATTCAGCAGCTAATTTTGCACAAGCTGTACAAGTTTAAAACTCATTACAATATTATTATATATATTAATAAGAATTTGAATCGATGGATTTCCTTGTCCCGGGTTTAAAAGATGTATTGTCGGCCTCAATTGGCTCTGGAGGTTAGCTAATATTTAAATCACAAGCTCGATTATGAATTTTTGAATCAGACTGTCTAAAATGGTCTAACGAATCTACAGCACAAATTGTCCTGCCTGAATTTCATAGTGAAATAATAATGCCTGAAAACGAAGAAGTTTTAATGGAGAATAAAATTTTTAATTATACTTGGACGAATCATTTTTTATGTTCATTACTATAATCCATTCACTTTAGATCACAATGATATTGTTTACTTTCAATTGTTTCTTACAGTGTTAGTTTCTCTCATGCTAACTAAAAGCAAAATTCTACTCCGGTTGCTTACTAAATGGTAAGATTTCAATTAAATTTTAAATCAGCAATAATTTTAATGTAACACTTAGGTGAGAATAGCTAAATTGACAAAATTGTTAAGTGCCTTTGTGTAACAAAGTAAGTTAGCCACACAAATTAATAACTAATAAAAACTAATATGAACAAAGTAATTGGAAAAATTGAACTAAGCATGCTGTGAAGGTTTACCCATTGTTACCTTGTAGTGAATTTAACGCAGTGGTTTTACCCAACATCAGTAAATTAATTACAGTGCCAATTACATTGGAAACAATATGAGCAAATGTAAGGGCGGAGAAGGTCATATACGGTCCTACTTTCCAGTACAATGGGCGGCAAGATTTGAAGAACCGGGCGTTTTTGATAATTGATAAGCTCATAAACCTCATCTCAGAGTACTTGGTTGACAGGGCAGTAGTTTGAACGCATATTTTGATTCCAAAATGGATCATTACCAGTGTACCCAGTGCAAACAAGATTTCACCGATTGTAATGAATACGTCGGTATTGTTAAAGTAGGCAATGGCGGAATAAAGTGAAATCACAACAGCCAGAATAACTATAGGGAAAATTGCAAGCAGTAGCGGGGAAACAATGCTAGACATTGAGGCATGGAATAGTTGCAGTTGACGGTATATTCGGCATAGTTGTATCCGTTCATTGACAAAATTAAAACTACGAGACTTGCGTAACCTAAAGTTAAGTTTTGTTGTATTAGTTTCTTTCATTAAGGCAAAATTATGAGAATAATTCTTACCAAATTGTTTGGCAAGTGGAGAACCAAAATTTTGTTAAATTAATGTGAAAGAAGAGGAACAACGACGGCCCGAAGCTGGCAGTGAGGTCAAGTGTTAGTCCCAGAGTGAACCCCACAGCCACTGTGATATTTCCATTTATATTGAAAAATCGAAAAAATGGAGCATTTTGGTATGCTCCAATTAGTGCAGATGGGAGTCCAAGTACACCCCCGATCCCAAAGAATACGTACGCAAAGCAAATGCCTTTAACATATGAGAGTATATGTGAACCGTCGTTTTCTTTAATTTTTAGCTGCTTCACTGCAACAACAAGTAGATATTAGACTGTTTTGTGTAACACTATCCTCATTTCGTAGGGTTTCAAATGCTATTAGCATTAGTGTGGAAAATTCATTTGACACATATGATTTCTTACTTGTTTGCTCATGGAATGCGCACATTCGAGTAGTGTGTTGGACAATATCCTTGACGTACGTAATCGTATAGACGTGATTGATTATGCCCATACACATAACAGAAACGTAGGAAACACTTAATACCCTTTCTATTGCCGTAGTGTCGTTGGTATTAAACGAGTAGGCTAAGAATGCAATGTATCCTAACCTGGTTATGATGACGATGCAGTAATACCTAAGCCATAGGGTATGCCATTCTACAGACATTATTGGATACCAGGGTACGATTTCAATTTTTCCAGACTTTATAAAAATGGAATTTGAACTGTCGCTCCATCTCACGGGACAAATTCCTACGCGCGATCCAAGATGCAAGAAAAATTTAATTATCCACGCTGTTATTGCGTTTTCTTGTGGAAGTTTGAAAGCCATTTTTTCTTAACCTTTCAACTATTCTTTTAACTGTACCAGCTTCTCCGAAGTAGTGGCGTTTAAGTGCATCATTACAGTCATCAACTAACCGATATGTCATTATATGAATTCATCATGTAATTTTGAACATGGGTTTGTCATTTTCCAAAGTGAAAGATACAGGAAATTGTGCCACAAGCCAAGTGGTTTATTGTGTTTGTAGAAGATTTTAGGACTCGATTGTCACAAATAAAATATAAATAAATGTCAGTTTTCATGTTCTAATATTTGCAAAATTTCAATCAATCGGACAAACCCATTTCTTGTTTGTTCTTATCCAACAGCATAATCTTAAATTAAAGAAGTAATCAATATAATCCCAATTGAATTATACCATTAGTTTAACTAAGCAAATGGAATGAAAGGAAATGTTTAGCGGATTGAATTAAAAACATGATAGTCGCTAAAGCAGGAGATTGACATATTGATCCTTATGACACTGCTTTTGACCTCGCAATCTGCTGACTCATGCAACTTGGTTGGTTTTAAAATGCTGTTAACCTTGAATTTATTCCATTCCCTAAATCTCCTGTTCCAGCCCATATCACTGTTTGCACTGGCACCATTGCATTAATATTGACCTTATGTCCTTCAAACTAAAACTTTGAATTATCTCAGCAAAAGTACATGGCTATTACTTTTCATAGTTCCTCTTTTTTTAGAAGAAGAAGTTCTTTCCCTTACAGAAAAACTGATGAGAACTTGTTTCTTTTGTGTTTAAGTCATATTAATATATAAGAATCCAATTTAATGCTAAATAAAGTTCCACATGGTTAATAATTAAAGTTCAATGTATTTTTGTAGTTGCATGGAAGTGACTAATTTTATTCTTTATATTGAAATCGTAATTTGCCATCACGTCGTCATTCATGAATGCACTCATTTTCTTATGTCACTCTTCCTTTTTATTATGAAACTTGTACCAGCCAATCAAACTACAGTGGGGCTGAAAATTGAGAAATATTTTCTCATCATAGCTTACATAATGTTTCACAAACTTTATGTTCCTTACTTTTATTTGCTCCTTGGGCCAATCCGGCTCTTCATTGTGTGTTGAAATTAACCTGCCACTCTTCTTTTTTCTGCATATTGTGGCTCAGAGAATTTGGAATTGCGTTTTTGTTTGTGTTAATTAGGAGTAGCAATCAATGACAACTGAATCAAGGCGACAATAGGTGTGTAGTCAAGTGCAGAAAGAAAGCTCTTTTTTATTTTCAAATGAATATTTCCAGTGAGTTGTCGTGAGTTTCTTCTGAAATGGATTACGAGCCGTCGTGTTCGTGTTTAAAGAAATACAGGAAAATTGTCGGATCCTTAGACATTGTAAGTATAATTTTAAAAATTTTTAAATCATTTTTAATAATTGAATATTCCAGCTAATAGGACTCAGCGGAGTTGTTTACATCATGTACATAACATTTATAAATCGGAAGAGAAGCTCTGGATTAGCTAATGGAACAGAACCACTACCGTTCATTGCGTCGGAACTAGATGATGAGTTGCACTTCCTTGACAAGGGTAGGCCAAAATTGTTTCAAGTGTGAGAAAATTCAAATTTTGTCATTTTAGAACTGCAGACTGATGCAATTCTGTACGTTGTTCCATCCCTACTATCCATTCTTGTAGGGATTTTGATAATCACTGCAGCCAAAAAGGTACACTCCAATCACTTTATTTTTTGTTTTGCAAAATATCACATTCCTTTGTGTTTTGTGAAAGGATTCCTATGCCTGGAGTAAAGCGGCGGCTGTGTTAAATATCCTGCTCATTGCCGCGTGCGCAGGGGCTGTGTTTGTGGTCTTTGGCCTTGGGGCATACTGGATGAGGCTCATCCCAATCATGGTGGCAGCAGGCTTGCAAATAGTTTTCTTAGTAGTTGTTCTAGAACTTTGTAAATCAACTCAACATCGAGTAAAATTCCAGCAGTGAGAAACTAATTAATTAAATATTTCCCTCTTTTTTTTAATACAAGGCCACACGCCGCTGATTAAATTGAAATGGATTCAACAACGGCGTTGATGAGAATTTATTGCCATTTTATTATTTTTGTAAATGTAACTTTTTCACGTTGGACACGTTTGTGCAGCACAAGCATTATTTCCTGCACAATTGAATCTGCCACAAGCGGCACAGTTTCCAGGTATGAAGCGGCAGTTTGTCCCCTGTACAGCCGCTTGCGCTACTCCCCCTACCGCCATTGGTTGACAAACGGGTTGATTAGCATTGCAAGTACTTCCCGCCGCACATTGGAATCGACAACAGTTCGTCGTTGTTGCACAGCCATTGTTGTTAAAAGCGGTGCTTAGCGCCAAAAGCCCGATCAATTTCTTCACAAAAAAGAACCCTGAGAAATTAGAATGTTGTAATACGTGATTGATACAAATTATAAATTCGTTTTTACTCTCGGTGTCAGTTGTGTTAAATGGGACTAGTCCTGGTCCCCCTTTCGTGTCACCCTTTTAGAAATTAAACAATTTGTGTTAAAATGTTTCTTAGAACAGCAATAATTAAATTAAAAACTTCGTACCTCCTCTGTAGCTATTCTAAACTGTGCTGTGACAAAGGTAGTCTGGACAGATAGAAATAAAATAATTATTTTAAATACTTTCTTCATGTTGCAAACTGCTAAAGGCTTTAGTTGCATAAAATAAATCAGTGCTGGATCTGACTGAGTTTGACTTTATTTTATACTATCTGTTCTGTTACCCTGAATTCGAAAAAAACGAAGGAGTTTGTGCGCATCTGCATGGATACGGACTGCAGACATGTTCCCGATTGTCTTGTGTAAACTTCAACGACTTTGACCGATT
>VNWY01001313.1:0-17173 GCA_009869845.1 Pseudachorutes palmiensis | reverse complement strand
AATGACTAGCATTACTCATCCAGACTAACCCAGCACAGCCCTTACAAAATCCTTGCTGCAAATTGTTATTTGATTTATATTGTAATTGAATACTCACCCGCGGTTCATCGGTTCCATGGACTTGGAACTCTTGTATCCCAATGCACCAAGTTGTGTCAATTCCTTGACACGCCACCACTGCTCCATGATGTCTCCTGGAGATACATAAAGGATAAAGTACCCCCTGCCTTGGTCAACTGGTGGAAGGCCTCCTGGCCCATAAACGCTTTCGGTTCTACTCTCTGTCACTGTCATTGTTTGATACAATTGAATCTGGAGTACTGTCTGGAAGAACCTGCCCTCCTTCACGCCGCTCTGTCTTGGTCCGACTGAATCATGATGTTGTAATTAACTCCCAAATACACAGTTCATCTTAAAGTTAAAACCATCAAAAACCGACACCCCCGAACACAGATTACACGTTCCAAAGACACTTTCATCCAATGGGTTAATTACATGAAAGGAAGAAGTGTGCAACGTGCATTATTGGTAACAACTCCATAATAAACTCCGTTTCTCTTAACTTCACCACTTTTATTCACTCCAAAACTCAAAAAGTCAATAACTTTTCGGCTGATGAGAAAATTGAAAATCTGTTAACGGATTTGGATTCAGAACCCTCGAATTATGTCAAAGGACCCTTTAATTACCCTTTGTGTCACTAGAAATTTTCCAGGAGATCACTACAAAGTTCTCCGTAATAAGGTAAAAGTTTACAAGAGTTGATGCGTTGCCTGACGTCACACTGCCACCCCCTCTTCTCTCTGCAGAGTTTGGCTGGACAAGGCGCTAACAGCTATGAGTCACGACTCACACAACATCAACCTTTTAAAAATGGCAAATTAAGTAATTGTTCGTATGTAATCTGGAATAAATAAGTCTCAAAACCAAATCACACTCTAATAATTCAACAAACGACAAAGCTTTCCTTGTCATTTTGCATTTTTTGGTGAACACTGAAAAAATTCTAAGGTTTGTTTTTCATTTAAAATAATCCTTTGTTCAGTCTCGTTCAGATAAGAAAGCCAAGAGAAAGCGAGTTCACAAGCCGCGAAGAAGCTCCCTCTTACGGCTAAGACAAAACACAATTCTTGTGAACCGCGTACCAGAGTAAACTAAGATAACCATTGTTACTGGTCTTACACCAGTCAATAGTCATGATAGGAAGGACTTGTGATACCATACGCTGGTAATTCGATTAATTAATTAATTAAAATACCATTTTTCAGTTTCTATAAATGATCGGTCTCTTCGTGACACTGTCCCTCCATATATTAATATCCTAGTAAATCCTTGTCTTGAAATTAAGGAAGACCCAAACTATATTCCTTTCAGTCTTTAGTTTCTGTTTTTGAAATTCACATTTACGGAATTTACGGTAACAATAACTGTATCCCAGGGTTGATAAGAAACTTTTAATCTTAAAACTAAATCGAGTTGGCTTGAATTGAATTTTTTATATAAGAACACGATTTCATTTCACAGTTTTTGGATTTCCAAAACAGGACCAAATGTTACCGTGGGCGTGGCTTTACACTGTCTATGCTATTTCAATCTCTTCTCATATTTCATCTTGATAGTTGATTTACGTTACTTGATAATTCTTATTCCTATTAATCTAATTAATCTTTAGCTTATAAGCAGTGTTAGGGATACAAGTTTAGCAACTACAATAAACCTTGAATTGCAAAAAAAAAAACATCTTTCCATTTTCAAAATATTTGTAATTTCCCTTTATGCTCTTTACCATAAGACGGTTTTTCTTGTTATTTGGTTGCCATTGCATTCGTTTTCCAAAGGTGTTGTTAATTTTGTTTAAATTCTAAACTATACTTTAGTCTAGTATACTTAGTACTGTACTTAGAACTAACTAAAGAAGTAAAATGCTCTACTTTTCCGAAGGAACGGCTGGACGGCTGGAGTGGCAGCTTTGTTTAAATCTGTCACTTTGTCTGTGTTTGGCAGACGGTACTTTGGTGACCTTTGACATGTCCGTGGGTATTGGGTGTGTGAATGAGGTGGCGCTTTTCCTTTGTCCCATGAGCACGTGACGGTCTTGAATTTTCCACAGGCCCATTCCCATTACATCATTCATTTGAAGGAAGCACGCCGCAAGATTTCCAGAGTTCTCTCTTCCTTTCCCTCGTGGCTCTCGTCCAGTGACCATCAAAACCCCTAAAACAATCTCAATCAACATCAAAATGTTTAAGATCTTCTCTAGAGGAAACCAGGTTCAAAGGATCTTACAAGATGTACAAACTAGTTATAATCGATCCATCAATCTCATCCGTCACAAGTAAGTGAAGTCACACTAATTAGCAACTATAGACACTAGACTAAATGCACTTTAACCTCCTCTTCAGGTCGGATGGGGTCAGAGGTTCTGTCATTGGAATTGACTTGGGAACAACCAACTCATGTGTCGCTGTCATGGAAGGCAAAGCCCCAAAAGTAATTGAGAATGCTGAAGGTGCTAGAACTACTCCATCAGTTGTTGCATTCTCAAAGGGTAAGCCAATTAGGAAAGCATGTTCATATACGGAATGGCATATTACCTTGTATTTTCTTACTTTAGATGGTGAACGCCTGGTCGGAATGCCAGCAAAGCGACAGGCAGTGACAAACGCGCCTAATACATTCTATGCTACAAAACGACTAATCGGAAGACGATTTGAAGATGCGGAAGTCAAAAAGGACATGTAAGTGGGTGTTTCAGTTAGAAACTTTATACGTGTCATATGATGTATTTAATTTTTCGTCAACCGAAAGTGTGATTCAATCATCACATGGTATGAGGAGTCATTTGTCTGATACTGCATTTTATGTTATCACAAGATATACACTCATTGTTCTAAATGACTAATAGCTGGATATACTTACTCCTTTAGGAAGACTGTATCGTACAAAATTGTAAAGGCCTCCAACGGAGATGCTTGGGTTGAAGCAACTGATGGGAAGGTATACTCGCCTAGCCAGATAGGAGCATTTGTGTTGACCAAGATGAAGGAAACTGCAGAGTCCTATTTGGGTACAGGAGCCAAAAATGCAGTAGTCACTGTTCCAGCTTACTTCAATGATTCTCAAAGACAGGTAAACTGCCATCGTCTTCCGAAGACAGGCTTATGGAAGAATTCAATAATTGAAACCGATTTGTTTCTTTTTAGGCAACTAAGGATGCTGGGCAAATTGCTGGGTTAAATGTTCTCCGGGTCATCAATGAACCTACAGCAGCAGCGCTAGCATATGGAATGGATAAATCCGAGGATAAAATGTATTGGATTCTTATCTTACTTGCTAGCATTGATTTTGACTATGGTGTATTGTAGTATTGCAGTTTATGATCTGGGAGGAGGTACTTTTGATGTTTCTATTTTGGAAATTCAGAAAGGTGTATTTGAAGTGAAATCCACTAATGGTGACACCTTTCTCGGAGGAGAAGATTTTGACAACACCCTGGTTAGCTACTTGGCACAAGAATTTCAAAAAGAAGTAAGTAAATAGTGAATACGGCTCTCAATTACAAACAACACAGGAAGCATCATGTTTGATTTTCTGAATTTCAGCAAGGATTAGATTTAAGAAAGGATCCAATGGCCATGCAACGTCTAAAAGAGGCTGCAGAAAAAGCAAAGATTGAGCTATCCTCTGCATTACAAACGGATATTAATTTGCCTTATCTAACGATGGATTCTGGTGGCCCAAAACACATGAACTTGAAAGTAAGTTCCACAAAACTAACCTGCCCCTAAAAGTAGCTAAATCTTCAATTTCGAAAATAGTTGTCAAGATCAAAGTTTGAGACCTTGGTTGGAGATTTAATCAAAAAGACAATTGCTCCATGCCAAAAGGCCCTCCAAGATGCAGAGGTCAAGAAGCAAGAGATTGGTGAAGTTCTCTTGGTTGGTGGGATGACCAGAATGCCTAAAGTACAGAGTACTGTTCAAGAAGTCTTTGGCCGAAATCCATCAAAAGCAGTGAATCCTGATGAAGCCGTTGCAGTTGGAGCAGCTATCCAAGGAGGTGTTTTGTCCGGAAATGTGACTGATGTTCTCCTTTTGGATGTTACTCCGCTTTCTCTCGGTATCGAAACATTGGGAGGTGTATTCACAAAGCTTATCAATAGAAATACGACTATTCCCACTAAGAAGAGTCAGGTAACTTTGTTTAGATTTTGGTCGTGCTTACACATCCTAATCAAAATTTATTTCATGTTTAGGTCTTCTCCACAGCAGCTGATGGCCAGACCCAAGTAGAAATCAAAGTCCATCAAGGTGAACGAGAAATGGCTGGAGACAATAAACTCCTTGGCCAGTTCACACTTGTTGGAATACCTCCTGCCCCACGTGGTGTCCCGCAGGTCGAAGTTACCTTTGACATTGACGCCAACGGGATTGTTCATGTCAGTGCCAGAGACAAGGGAACTGGCAAGGAACAACAAAGTAAGCCGGAATTTTCTGAATTTTCGGATCCAAATATGCTAAATGTGGATTTGTGTTTACAGTTGTAATTCAATCCTCCGGCGGTCTGAGTAAAGACGAAATTGAAAATATGGTGAAGAATGCCGAGAAGCACGCACAGGAGGATAAGCAAAAGAAGGAGCGAGTGGAGGCAGTGAACCAAGCTGAGGGAATTATTCACGATGTCGAGAGCAAAGTAGAAGAGTATCAAAGTCAACTTCCTGCAGAGGAAGTAACGAAAATCAAGGATTTGATAGTCAAGACAAGAGAAGCATTGGCAAAGAAGGATGAAATCACCGGAGAGGAGATAAAGAGCACCACCAATACTTTACAACAAGCCTCATTGAAACTTTTTGAATTAGCGTACCGCAAGGTAAGTTAAAAAATTATTTTCATCTAAAGTCTAGTAATCTATAGTATCCAATCTCAAGGAATTTACGAATCTACTTAATTACCAATTTTATTATTCTTGTTAGATGGCTTCGGATCGTGAAGGAAGTAGTTCGTCTTCCTCTTCTGAAACTACGACGGATTCCACTTCCACTTCTTCTGAAGATGAGAAAAAAAAAGAAGAGAAAAATAATTAATGTTTGACTGAAAAGTTTATCTTACCCAAGGAAAATTAGTCTTTTGAATCACGAGAAATTTGTATGTAGAGTTACTATTAGATGAATAATTTTTTGTCATTTCCTTTGACTTCTGTTGGAATATAAAGTGCCCTGTTAAATATAAGGCTTAATGGACAAATGGCAAATGTCTGATTCTAACCCCTATGTTAAGACTCCTTGTAATTTTCCAAACTTCTGTGTTTAATAGTTTAGCCAGTGAACCCAGTGACAGACTCAGTTTCAGTGTTTAGTTCAAGACTCTGCTGACGATCTGCTTCTCTTGTATGCTTTGTGGACGAGCCGGAATTCTTTACGACTTTAAAGTTAAATCGAGTAAAGAGATTTGTACAAAACTAACTTCAAACTGTGGATAAAGAGGTATTGTTCATTTTTTTGATTGAAATCTTCTAAAGAATTCAAAGTTTCGATTCTGCTAAATTCCCCTTTGGTCCCTTGATCGATTTTCATTGGAGTTGAGGCTGTCACTCAAGTCTATAAAGCGTAACTTGCATGACGAACATCTCCATTTTGATTTTTAGGATCGGTTCTGGTTCCAAAGACGAAAGTGAAAAGGAGCGATGAAAGGAATCAGTCAAAAAAACTTCTAACGAGGAAGTGAACAACTTTTGATGTGTAAGGGTTGTGGCTTTGTTCAATCCGAAATCCAATTGTTACGCTTCCTCTTCAGCCACACCGTGACAAAAAAGGAGGTTCGCTTCAGAAGTTTAATCAACAAGAAATGATCCCTTTCCCTCTAGCTGCTAGTGACATTGAACGGGTTATTGTCTTGGGACAGTCCTTCGGGTCATACAAACGAAGGGGAGGGGACTTGGAGTACTGACACCGATCCTCACACACGTCACACCCAACGGCTTTCAACCACTCTAAGACCTTAAGGTGACGTGGATTACACCAACGAAGTTTAAAAGAAGTTGAGATTAGGATTTATTTGGATTGAAATGAAAATCCATGGCAGTGGTTCATCAAAGCATTTACCATGTCTAGGGTCTCCCTATTTCCGGAATAAATTAGCAAAATCATTAATCAAATCCGGATTCAATGGACCGGAGGTCAGAGTGGGGACCGCCTGGTGGGACGCTACAATGTTTACTGGGACCAGGGATCATGAACCTGTTCCCTATATCTCCAATATGAATTTTATTCCCGAAACTATCCACTGCTGCTATTGGATGACACCTCGACGACTCCCGGGACCACTGCCAAGCCCCTCTAGGTTTCTGATGGTGGTTCCAGGGATGATCCTTGTCCCTTGTTTTGTGGATTGGAGAATAGGAAGTACAGAAAGAACCTCCATTATTCGGATCTTCTCAATGACTCCTGACCATAAATTTGCTTTTCCTGTCGTGGACTCCATTGTCTCTCCCACAGCTGTGAAAAGGGACTCAAGGGCCATATTTTCACCCATCGTCAAGGCACATAGTCAATAAATCAGATGACTTTTTACTTTCTTTTGTAGACTGCTGGGAACACCCCGTTCCTCAATAAGTCTCTTCCTTAAGCATCAATCTCTGGAATATCGAATATGGATAAGAATATCGCGTCATTGGATCATCAACATTGATGGTCGCCAGTTGAATTTGTAACCTCAATTTCCTCAAAATTCGTAAATTCTGAATGACCCTGAACTTTGGATCCCGCTCCACGCCATTTTAGGCTGGTGACTTTTCCGAAAACATAGTGACAAGCGGAGCAAATGAGAAGGGGTAAAAGCGTCAAAGGGGACTGGGATATGAGGATCATGAATAATAATTTGTTAGACGTTGAAATGGCAGAATACCCTTAAAAAGCTGACTCAAATGTCGAGTGCTCCCTGTGATACATGTCCCTTGGCGCACGACCACTTTGACCATCTGATTTTGCTCTTAACACTCAATTGGACATGAAAAGTCCCGACGCTTTTCATCCACTGGTCCAATGTGTCCCTTCGGAGAATGGACCCGGTTAGACTCTCAATGGCAAACTGAAAAGTCAATGGCAAAGCCGCAAAGTCACTCGGAAGCTTTAAAAGTAGTCACCTTCGGCAAAAACTGAAAGCCGTAAACCAAGCATTCAAAGTGTCCCCTTAAATGGAGCGAACAGGCAGGCGCTCATTTAGATGAAAAATGGCAGACCCAAGGTGATGATTGCAATCATGTCCCCCTAAGAAAGACATGGTTGTCCACAAATCACATTTGCCATGACACATTCTGAAATTACACATTTTCAATTTTCAAAACACGGTTCCGTTTAGATTTAATCGCAGTAGGAGAAACAAGTGAATTCTTTGGTTAATTACAAAACTACAGCAAGGACTGGAAGCGTTTAATTAATGCTGATACGAGACTGCCACGATATTGACGTAATTAATGAGGTTTTTGGTTGACAGAGGCGTAGAGTCCGTTGGGGAAGGTCGTTGTCGTTGATGACAAAGTGGGTCCTCGTGGTGACTGAAGGGAGCCTCCATTGAGACCCCGCGGGATCTGTTGAATTATTCGATGGAAGGAAGGGAGATCTGAAGCCATTAATAAACCACTAAATAGAATTAGAACCCAAGCTATTCAATTCATTCCCATTCAAGTGAAGGGTCTCTGGAGTGCGGGGAAGTAAGGACTGAAGTGGTCCAAGTCAAGTCCTTTTGCAAACAAAGCAAGGGCCACTCGGGACCTTCTTCGGTGACACTGGAGGAAAAGGCACAAAGAGGGCTCCTCTTTGTCCCACCACAAAATGCCCCTTGAGGACCAAAGTCACACTCTCAGCTCAGCCTTAGACGGAGAAGGGCACTTCGTGGTCAACTTCTGGAACCTCATGACACCTCATCCGTCACTGAAAGTGTCATGAACCCCTCAAACTTTCATGTAAAATATTCTCAATATTTTGATTTCAACCTCAAAACTAAAATTATACTTAAAAAAAACCAATCACCTTCTGCACTGAAGTTGAACAGGAAAATAATGCAAAAATTAAAAGGAAAGTGTTTTGTTTTCGCATCTTTCATGGGATTGTTTTTTCAGAAATTATGAGCATTTAAGCCGAATTATGCAACAATTTTACACGCGCATAACCAATATTGTTATAAATATATTTTTTTAGAAATGCGCTTTATGAATTAGTCAAAATTCTGATGCAATTTCCAAAATGGATAAAAGAAAAACGTTAAACAAAACTTTTTTGGTGTGTGAAAGGAGTGAAACCCATTTCTCAGAGTTAGAAAGAAAGTCAAACTGATTACTAAAATCAAGCCTTTTTAATTCCAATTCCTGAGGACTTCGGAGTCATAGCCATTATCGTAAGCTCCATTTCTTCGTCGTAACAATTTCTGACTAAAGCAGAAACAAAATCAAAAGTGATGACGTATAGTTGACTTTTGGAGGTGACGGGGACAGGATCGGATTTAATGAAGTTTTGCGGATGATGGGAGCTTGCGGTGGGTTTGGAGGTTTTTGCCTGTTGGCCTGCCTTCGAAGGGCCTCCTCTCATGCCCCTTGTCGGTAATCATCTAAGGGCTCACTTCACACAAGTACACCACTTGATCCTAATCCTCTTATCGGATTACGAGCAGACGACGCTTGGGACTCCATCAAGGAGATCCAATTACAAGGCTCCCACTCAACACCTTTAAAGACACTAACCACTTATTGTCCATCAAAGTCCATCGGGATGACTCTGCTAGGAAAAATATTCAGACCGTGGGACCTCCCATCAGAAACAGCGTTCGGATCAAACCTTCCTGTACCAGAAGAATCGTCAACCATCAAGAAAAGTTCAACAAGGAAAGAACGACATGGCGAAGGAGACTCGTCCTCTCGAAGAACAGATACGACAACTACTGCTACAAATCAAGACTTTAGTTCTGCTAAATTGGAACAAAATCGGACAAATCATCAAAGATCCTTTGAGCATAGCAGAAAGTTTCTGTTCCCGAAATTCAACACTGAATTCCGAAAGGAAATGAAGATGAAAGTTTATGCCGGTGATGATTCTAAAGACTTGGCACAAAGTCCAGCAGCTTCAAACTCCTGCAGTGAGCCCATGACCCCGACGGATCTAAGCGACTTCCACAACTTTTCTCCAAACTTCCATGGATCCAGCAACCTCTCAAACATTTTCCTTTACCCTAATAGCATCAATGAACTAGCAAACTTGTCTAAAAATGAACTCACAGTTATGGGTCTCCTACCGCTGGACTCGTCATTGAATCATAAAGTGAAACGACAGCGTCCCAAAAGATTCCATTGCCCTCACTGTCATGTTGCCTTTTCTAATAATGGTCAATTAAAAGGACACGTTAGAATCCACACAGGTAATTTATTTGTATCATTTAGGACTTCCAATTAGCCTCGCATTCAATGGAGAAAATAATCTAGAACCAAAATTCTGATTCTACCAATAGGTGAACGTCCATTTGTCTGTGAAGAAGAATCCTGTGGGAAAAGCTTCACGAGAAACGAAGAGCTCACGAGGCATCGTCGGATTCATTCAGGTAATTCATTCATACGCCCAAAATTCTAAACTTTCTCAGCAGTGTCATGAAATTTTGATGAAGATAATTTTGTAGTCCCTGATTACTAATTGATTTCTTTGTGCTTAGGCCTCCGCCCCTTTCCTTGTTCCCATTGCGGTAAAAAGTTTGGTCGGAAAGATCATTTGAAGAAACATACACGGACGCATGAACGAGGAATCTACAACCCGGCAGGCGTTTTGATTGGCTACGGATCCAACCCTTTCCAGCCCCTCCATCATCCCTTTGCCACGCCCTTTTTCGGAACTCAGACTTCAGCAACAACACCGGATTTATTCACCCCATTCCCTTCGTTCCCTCCACCAAACCCTCACTTCAACTTCCCATTCTGATTCTCATTCTGAATGCAAAAACAACAGTGATTCTTGTGATTTCCTTCTGTCATAAGCCTTATGTTTTCATTTAATCGATACGCCCTAAACCATCCAAGGATTTTTAGATCTTGGAGGAAAAGTAAATGATTTACGTTTAGGATTTGAAATTATCCTGAGACTTTAAAATGCTGTGGAAATAAAACGGAAAGAATATTTTTGAAAGTCATAATGTTTGGGGGCTTTTGGTCTTTATTTTGTTCAAATGAATGAGGAAAGTGAAGTAAAAAGGAATCCCTACTACCGATGAAGTGGCAAGAAGAGGTCATGCTGTGAACGGTGACCTGGAATTGCCTCCGAATTGATTTGGAAAGGAAGTTGGAAGCTCCTTGTGAATGGGGATTGGGACAGATGAGGCAATTTCGTCACCGGAGGGGGCTATCGACATCTCCAATGATTGATCGGACCTCCTCAGAATCAATCGTTTCGCATTCTGCACAAAATTACTAAATTCTTTTATCACATCACATTCGATTTAAACTCGCTTTCGTAAGCAATAGTTTTGCTATTTCCTTCTGTAATTCAAAAAAGTATTTGGACTAGTCGGTATGGTATTTGACATGGTTTTTCCGCAACGCGTCGCATTGGTCGAGGATACTGTTCAGAATTACATTGAACTCAAATGGAATCGTGGAAGATACTTGAATCTTTCTTCCTTTTGGATATCTTCCAAAGAAGCCATTTACTCCGCCTACACTTCAGATTTTGAATGCTGTCAATAGAATTTTATGAATTTATCATTCCATTATAATAAGTATTAAATATTTGTTCAATTGTAATGTCCGCACCCACGTAAACGACTATAGGTTCATCAAACTTTAAAAATGGGAGGATGCATTTGTATTCAAGTTCAACCCAAGTCGACTTTAAAATGTGAATTGTAACAAGGAATTCTTACACGGAAAAGGATCAACGCACACTGAATTCTTCAGTGATTCTTGGTTAGGAAGGAATCATATATTTCAGAGAATAATAATTTAACTTTGACGTTATGATGATCCACCCACAGGTTCTTTGGTTCCCAAGTTCCCATTGGCACGCGAGTCATTCATCGGATGAATAGTTACAACGAAAAAGATCTTGAAGAATGTCATTTAATTTAGGGACTAGGTTAAGTAACCGCTTTTAATCCTTGTTTTTAATGGTTGCAAAAGGAAAGGCAAACGTTGTGTGAAATAAGGCACTTTTACCAGGATTAGTTCCAGCGTCACTCCTTCTTTGGTTTACCATACCACTTTAGAAACAAGGGTACCTAAGGGGTCAAGGGGTTTCTAGATCTGACTTCCAGAAAAGCATTGAGACGTTCATTCTGAACTCTGAAGCCAATGAAGCAGTCTCATAATGAATGACTTTGCAGCCAAAATTAATGGTTCCAAAGTGAGGCTGACATGAAGACAATGAAGACATGAAGACTGTGCTCGAGCTGCTGCAGGAGCGGACTTTTTCTGGAACAAGTTTGAGGTGAAGAAGAATGACATGACATGTACACATGATTAGAAATTTAAGTTTCTGTGTCATTGTATTGTTGCGGGTGGACTTGAAGGGGTCTATTGACTTGCTCTGGTCATTGTCCATCAGTCCCATTCGGAAACAGAGAAAGGACGCATAAGTGTAGCGGATTCACTAATTTGAAGTCCCAAAGTGAACGAAGATAAAAGAGACTTTGGGGACTTTTTGTCCAGTTCCAAAAACCTTGTCAACACCCACTTCTCCAAAAGTCAAAAGGAGCCGAACACCTGAGGGAAGCGTCCTTTGAACTCAATTTCAGCAAAACCGAATGCACCCAAGACTCCCTTCAAACGGTCTCAAGGGACACTCTCGTGTAATGGACACTTCACTTTTATTCAACGAGTCCAGTATCCTCCATTCAGGAAAAAGTCGGTTTATTCCTACAACGCTAAAATATAGTCTACTCCTCAAGCGGCTGAATTGATCTATTTTCATTTGTCAATTGGATAGGTGTCAAACGATTCGATCCGCATTCGCTTCTCAACGTCAACTATTCGAGGGCTTTCTTTCAATAAAACCAAGTCCCTCTGGATCGAATTTTTCAACAATATCTGCTTCAACTTTTAACGTATTTTGAGAAAGAGTAGAATTGGAACGGATAGTTTACAAACCCTTCGTATTTTGAGTTGTGTGATGGTGGTCGAGGAATCCGGAACCAATCAGACAATTGCAAAAGAGGAAAAGCCACGCTCCTTGGTTCCCCGATTCCAGTATTCCGAATTCCGAATTCGGTTATTTATAAAATGGAGTGGATGAGAACCCAGTTGTTTTGTGTTCCTAGTTTGTGATGAATTGAATGGATGTCGATATATTAGAGACGTAGCAGGGGGTCCAATGTGACACTGTGACATCTTCCCATTGTCCCATTGTACAACTAACTTGATCTCACAGAAGCGTCATTGGGTGGTCCCTGCTCTTGACCAAAAAATCCAAAAATTGATTCCCTCATCTAACTTCCATTGAACAAAAAAGATCAATTTTTTGAACAAAACTGAAATCCTTGATGGGAAATCATCATAAACGAATCCTTTGAAATCCTTTTAAAATCCTGTTGAAATCCCAAAGTTTAATTAATCCAATCAAAGTAAAGCGTGGATCCTTTGGATTTTATTTTAGAAACCATGGAGCCTCATCATAAGTTCTGCCTTTGAGGATCTATCGCTTGTAAGCGTGTTAATCTTATCTCCCAGAGTGGATGTATGGGTGATAATAGGATTGTTGTGCCAAATAATGATGATTGTGGAATCAATTGAGTCTGTTTTGGATGTGAATAAGGAAAGGTGCCCAGTGGGTCAGAGGTCAGAGACTGGATTCTGAGCGTGGCTCTGGAATTCCTTGGTGTCTTTCCCCCCATCTGGCGGCCAGTTGTGGCCAAAGGAGGGCAATTCACTTCACGTTTCTTCTTGATTTCTCAAAATATTTCACAAAAATCAGGACGACGACACGAAACAGGGAAACAACGTTTGTCAGTCCCCCAGGACACTTGGACAAGGGTCTTGTCTCGTCAGTCAAATAAACAGGAACAATTGGACACCATCAGGGTCAAGGATCAAGTTTAGTCACTCTCCAAGCACCACTCGTAAGCAATACCCGGTACTCAATTAATAATCAAATTCTAACTCTAATTACAATATTATATTATATATCTGTAGACACCTGACCCTGAATTATGACAGGAAAACGCCAAGAGCCTCCACCAGGAGGATCCAAACCTCCACCAAAACGTCGAAACACTGGTGCTGCCTCAGCGTCTGCAACAGCTCCAGCTCCAGCTCCAGCTCCAATTCCTACTAGCAGACAAACACCTGTTACATTACAAATGGCAAGTGCTACCACCAGTCAACCGGCATCTCCGTCAGTGTCAGTGGCTACTAGTACTGGAATAAGACCATTGACTCGTATTGAACTAGAAGCTATGAGACGATTACTACCGACAGGAAATCTCCCGCAGATTCTTTTTCCCTCTGGACCCCCGATCACTGTCAGGCTATCACCAGGAGAACAGGCGGTAATGGGTATTACTTCAGCAAATCGACCAACAGCGCTTACTCCGATTACAAATAGACCAGTAGCTGCCCCAATGACTACTGCAACCGCTACCAGGCAAGCATCTTCCTCCGCGTCAGCAGTGGATTTGCCTTCCAACTATTTAACGTCTGCTTGGGCTCAAGGCCTGAACCATATGTCTTCCAGTACTAGACAACTCTCTTCAATGCCACTGGCTGGGGCTTCCGGCAGTAGGCAGGAGTCGGATTCAGCAGCCGTTCCTTCACGCAGTTCCGTATCAAATGGAAACTCGCATTGGCAACAGCTGACTCCAAACCACATGGATTTCGTCTGCCCAATATGCTTCACAACTTACAAGGAACCAGCCATCATAGGGTGCGGGCACACTTTCTGTCGTGGATGCATTGAACGGAATGTGGGATATTCATCAAAGTGTCCAAAATGTAATGTCCCATTCAAGAGGGAGAGCATTACTTTGAACAGGACAGTTTCTGACTTGATGCAAGACATACAGGCCAGGGAAGCAAGGCTCAATGCGGAAATCCGGATGGCTGCAATCCATCTTCCGAGGCCTGTTAATCGTAAGTTGTTTCAATTAATATTACTTTTACACAAGCGTTTTCCATTTTCTGTTTTCAACTGGGGGAAAGCAATAACATCAGTAGAGAATTAATTGTAATTTTTTTCTACTTGTTACACAGCCCTTGACCTTCAGGCGTTCTTCCAAAAGAAATACAAGGATTTGAGCATGGGAGAAGTCGAAATTCTGATGGCAATGTTATTGAAAAAGAAGGAAGTCCTTCATGCGGAGTCGGAGGAATGTCGTGTTAACCTCATTACAGAATTCCTCACCGAAATGAAACGAGTCAAAGAAGCAGAGTTGAACAGACTCCAGACGGAGTTGTGTATAATTGACATTGATCTCGAAGTATCAAACGCTAAGCAAGAAGAATTGCAGAGCAACTCTGAAGGATCGGAATCGGTGGCAAATATGTTGTCCAATTTGACCGGGGACGTGGTCACTATCCAACCCGCTGACGGAAAATGCTTTGGTGCCAACAGGGCTACGGTGAAAGAGTTGAAGCCATCCATTTCTCAAAGAAAAGTTCGGATGCACTCGTACCTAGAAGAATTGACTGAAATGTATGAAGAAGGGAGTCGGATTGAAAATATACGAGTCGGTCATACCGTTGAGGATGAGGCAGAAATGAAGAAAACGAGGAAAAGTTATCTGGAAGACTTTAGTGATGTCCTCATCAAAGTCTCTCGTTACAGTGGATTCAAGCAATTGGCTTCTTTGTCCTACACATCAGAGACGATCTCAAGTACCAACATTGTTTCTACAATTGAATTTGATAAAGACAACGAATTCTTCGCTATTGCTGGCGTCACGAAGAAAATAAGATTGTTCGAGTATGGAGCCGTCATTGCCTCAACAGTGAACATGCAATCCCCCAATGCAGAAATCACTTGTCCGTCCAAAATTAGCTGTGTATCCTACAGCTGTTTCTTCAAGAACAGACTGGCCAGCTCAGACTATGATGGGAAAGTCTTTGTTTGGGATACAGCTAAATGTGAACAGATAGCGTAAGTACCTTGATCATCTCTCTTGTCCTTAATTGGTGTTAATTGAAATTCTCTTTTGTTAGATCACTGAGTGAGCACGAGAAGCGAGTTTGGAGCGTTGACCACAGTGACACTGAGCCCCGCTATCTTGTTTCGGGTTCTGATGACTGCAAAGTGAAACTCTGGTCGACTAATATGGACACTTCTACTCTGACAATCAATGCCAATGCCAATGTCTGCTGTGTCAAATTTGTTCCTGGAAGTCCCTTCCACGTCGCCTTTGGTTGTGCTAATCATCATATCCACTATTACGATATTCGTAAAACAAATGCTCCTATTCGTGTCTACGAGGGACACAAAAAGGCAGTGAGTTATGTCAAATTCGCTTCCAACAAGGAACTCTTTTCTGCTTCAACGGATGGAACACTCAAGCTTTGGGACATGAATGAAAAGGATTGCGTTCGTTCTTATGTTGGACATATCAATGACAAGAATTTCGTCGGGCTAACAACAGACGGGAACTACCTTGCCTGTGGGTCGGAGAATAACTCCATTTACGTTTACTACAAGGGAATTCCTAAGCCCATGATTTCATACAAGTTTGCACATTACCGAAGCATCATCTACAACGGAAGGCAAGAGGAGGTTTCCACGGAATTCGTGTCAGCAGTTGCATGGCGCCCAGGATCTCCGGTGATAGTGGCAGCGAACAGTCAAGGATTTATCAAGGTTCTGGAACTCGTCGGGTGAAAATTTCAGGTATTGGGGATTACTTATTATATTTTATGATTCATGTATTTGAACTTGTACTACAATTTATTGACTTTTACCTTTTTCAACAGGTAATTAATTAATTAATCCGGTACAATTACCTTCATGTTAACAATAAATTGATTCCAGCCTACTCTGTTCAGAGACAAAAGTAGTCACACTTTAGTTAACAAGTGGAGAGTAAGTTGATTTGATACTTTAGTTAATGATTTGATTTGTTCATTTTGGGAAGTTCCGTTGAAGTCCAGTTGGTGACTAGAAAGAGCCACGAGGTCCATCCATGTCGTTGTATCGGTTGAAGCCACGAGGAGGGTTGTAGTAGAACCGACGAGTGTCAAACCCTCCATAGTAGAAACCACGCCCACCTCCGCCACCGCCGCGGCCGAACCACGGCTTACGGGCAACCAATCCGAAAGTCTCAGCGTTCAGTTTCTGCTCCTTTCGCCAATCCGTACGCTCCACTGGCGTTCTGAAAAGAAACCAAACATTACTTATTAAATAGAAACCTAATTTATTTAATAATGAAAACATTGAAGTTAATTATTTCCAGTTTATGCAAAGAAATTAGAGCTCACCCTTTTTCACGTTCGAGTGACTCACAACTGATGGTGTCAAAGAAGTCATCCTTTTTGTAAAAGACTTCCGGTTCCTTGTTTTCCTGCTGGACATCAGCTTCTGGGTTCTTCGTCTCCATCTTGGCAGTCTCGTCTTCAACCTTGATGTCTTTCATCTTCGTCAGGAGCTCCTCATGTGATTTCTCAAAGTCAAAGTCCTTGTCGAAGGTCACCTTGGCAGATTGAGGGGCTCGCAGAATCCCTTGTGGACGACGCTGGAATCCCCCACGACCACCCCAATCGAAACGCCATGGCCCGTAGTTATAGTCACGACGAACACGAGGGGACTGGAATGGTCGACGCTCTCCTCCCCGACGTTGTCCACGATTTCCACGCGTACTTCCTTCCTGAGTTCCACGACCGTCGGTGGTTGTGCTGGTGCTAGGGCGTTCACCCTGCGTTCCTGAATCTCTTTGACGAGAGCCACGCTGCAAGAGACCGTCCAAGACAGCTGTAAAAAGTAACAATTAAGTCGGTGACTAATTCCAACGGGGAGGGAATGTCATATGGAAATTAAAAATAATTGAGTTAAAATATAAGGCAGTTTGTGTCTGATTTTTTTCAAAGGAATAAGGTTATGAGATTAGACTGTTGGAAGGAAATTATTCAAATGGGGAATGTCGTCTCAATGTCAAAAAGGAAGAATAAGAGGAAGGTCAACTTACTTTTCTTTGGTCGGTTCTGATTTCCAGACGTTGACCCCAAACGACGG
>VNWY01001312.1:0-17228 GCA_009869845.1 Pseudachorutes palmiensis | reverse complement strand
CGCAAGTGCGAAAACAAAATGGCCAAATAGTTTGGAGTCTACCTTTCTTCATTACCGAACATGTCAACGAATCAACAACCTTTTGAACGAAAGTTTCCAACTCTACTTAGCCTGGTTTCCAACATTTCTTCTTGGGCTTATTTCACTCTTGTTATTTGCAACTTTGAAGCTCTGGTATATCCCGATCCACGCATATTTGCTTTTCCCTGCTTGCTCCCTACGCTGCTTCCTCGAAGCAATTACACCATTGGCAATGGCTGGGAAAGTCAACGAGGAAAGCCTCCACTTGCTCCACCAATGGAAACGCAAGCTTGAAAGCCACAAGAATACGAGTAACTACGCCTGGCTTCGGGCATTCCATCGTTCTTGTAAGACAATCGTCTGCTCTGCCGGTGCCCTCTACACCTTTGAAAATTCAATTGTGCTCTGCACTCTGAACAACACGGCTCAATTGACGATGAATCTGTTACTCATGTCAAGCGGAAGAAAGGGTCCGCAACTGACTACATTTAACTCTTGACTCAGTCAATTAACACTCTCAAGTGTTTGCATAAGTGTGCTGTGCTGCGTTTAAACTATAGGAAGTAATTCTAGCGGCACTTAGTCTATCTAAACTAAAAGCTTTTCCGAGTTTAGAAGGCCGCAGATTAGTTTATTAGCTAATTCCAAGTGTAGCAAATACAAGTGTGGTTTACACACTTGATTCTGAATCCGAGTGACCTTGTTCTTTCCCACAGGGTTAAACGACCTTCCCTTTTGTTATCCAATCAAACATGTCCTTATCATTACTGCTAATATTGAAACCGTGTTTGCCGGATGACAGCCTTAAAAAGGAGTTCCATGTCGTCCTTTTTATATAACTAAATTAGGTTATTTTTATTACTCGAGCAAACAAAGGACACGAAAGGATTAGTCGGATGATGAGAGATGAAAAGTGGCCCACCACCCTTGTTGACAGGCTCTCTGCCTAATTGGAATCGAAGCTTGTAACCTTCCCAGGGGCAACCTTGAACTCGGGAAATGAACGCTAGAGGTAGAGCAAAGTTAATCCGATCATTTATGCAGAAAACGAAACCTTGTGGTCTCAGGGTTGTGGTCAGTAGGCAATTCCCACCGTATGTTATATCATCTCAACTCCTTTCCGATTTCTAGCTTAAGATTAACAATTTACAAGCAGAAAAACATGTTTGTTGGGAAGAATTGTTCTCACGGGACGTCAATGCGGGGCGCGTGTGTGTGTCATGTCCGCAGGAACTGAATCATACACACTAATTAACTATAGTTAGCTGATTCATCTCCATGAAGCTACGCACGTAAGAAACTATCCAGTAATTGTTCTGTTAGTAATGCATTGAAACATTACCTTTTATTCTGAGATCAAACAATTAAATAATCTTAAGTATAATGACGCTTGCGGCGTCCTTGCTACTTTTTGCATTGACTACACACATTAATTTCTAGTTTTCCTACATTCTAAATGTGCAAAAAAGAATGTATACGTAAACGAATGAATAAATTACTAACAGATAGAAAATAAATGGCAAAAAATCCTCTCCAAAGAGTTCACAGGGTTCGCCTTATGGGCTGACCAATTGGCTTTTCCTTAAATCTAGTTTTTTTAAATGACGACAATCTGACCATATAATCATCCAAACTGGTCTTTTGAGTTTAAAGCTAATAAGGACAATCTGGTCCATTCGTAGTTAAAATCCTGTCTTTTGGTCAGTTCTGCTGGATTCCAATTCCAACCGGACAGGGGACTGACGAAATACTGAATTAATTGGCTCCTCTCTTGTGGTTTAAAGTATGTTAGGTACTTTCCTCTTCAATCATTCCATCAGCTAATTAATGTTTGAGGATGTGTCTTGGCGATGAGTGTTTTTCAGCCGGTGCTGGAGAGGTCAAGGAGTACTTTTCAGGATGAATGAGCTCAAGGTAGAGATCGGATTGGAGGAATCGGACGTAAGAGTCGGATTCAAGGATCTGCTGGATCCGTTTCTGGGCGACATCGAAAGTCGTACAGTCCGGGGTTGAGGAAGTCGTAATAGAGATGAGGCTGTCCTTTGTTGGTAAGTCGAGATTCACCTGTTACGAAAAGACAAAGGCAATTAGAGCACATGCATTTTCAGAATCAGTCACATGGACTTATGTAACATTAGTTGGATCCCTTACCTCACGTGGAGAATGGCTGAGGACAAATTCATTGATTATCTTTTGTGCCTTTGCATTCAGCTTCCGTCCTCTGACTTTCCTGTATTCTTCAATTGCAATCCAAAACTCGATATTTTCATGACTGAATTCACGACGAAGAAATGCACGGAAGAGTGACTGTCCATCTAATTTACAAATAAAAGCGTTCATTAGCACAAATTGGGCAGAGGAGTAGGTGTTGTTGCGTAGGCGTCAACTATTTAATTCCACCTAAAAGGTAAGCTAAGGTCAAAGCCCGGAAGTTTTTCACTTACATTTTGAGGTCATAAGTTCCTGGAAGGATTCAGCCCATTTCATAGCCTCCTCTGGGCAAGGTCGGACTGATGAAGATGGACTAAAGTGGCCATCAGTATGGCGTCTCTTGAGAAATCCCAATCTCAGTTTCATGTCAGTGCCTCTGGAAATGAAAGAAACACGTCAAAATTAGATTAGGGATCAGTAGTGACGAATTTCAGTTATCAGTTAACAGCAGTGACTGAATTAGATGTGAATAAATTGCGTCAATTTGCTACTGTCGAGTGTCACGAGAGCGGGTTAACCCATTTTAAGAGATCGTCATTGACGTAAAAATAAAAAAAAACTTTAACGTCACAATTTTTACGAGTCGCTCTCAAAGAAAACTTGACTTGCTTAGTATAAAAATGTGACTCTTATTCAAAGCTAATGATAATTGGTCTTTAATTTAAATATTTCCAAGAATTTTTACCTTCTGAAGAAGAACTTGAATGAGCTCTTGGATTGTGGCTCATCATCTCCGCTTTGGCTGAAGCTTTTATCCTTATTATTTGGATTGTAATTGGTGATGATTGTCAGTCCGAGGGCATCAACCCCCAAGGCCTTGGCCCGACCCAAGTCCCCTTCTTCCAACGTATTTGGAACAACCATTTTTGATGCACTTGAAGTATTAGTAAAAGCTGAGAATCCTCTGGATGCTACTGCAGCTGCCGTTGTGCTTTAGAACTGACGCTTTGATAAAAGCGTCGTGTAGTTTTTATAGAGTTGAAAGCAATAAATGCTCAAGTGTTGCTTCAATGGAGATTGGAGCTCGACTGAGTGGCAGATGAGCTCAGACTCGGGTTTATAGCTGTAGCTGTAGCTGACGGTAGATTTTGCAAACGGCTTTTCCGAAATGCTTATTCAGTTCGAAGCAAAGCGTCGGTAGATACTGACTGGATTCAGGTGGTGGCTGTCCTTCTTATCCTTTTGAAATACAATCAACAAGGAGTCATTGGGTCTGCAACTGCGACTGCGCTTCTTCTTCTTGTTTTCCCAATTTCTCAATTCCCTTTGAAACAACATAAGATTATCATGATTACCTTTTCATATTCCTTTCTTCTGGCCTTAATCACTAGGGAATTAGCTGGACATCACACAGGAAATGAAGGAAAGCGGAAATGCGCACGTATAAATGTATCAAATGAGCCTTCTTTAGCACATTAATTGGAATATGTTTGGATGAGCTAACAAGGAGAGCATATGCGCTCATTAATTATGTCATCTTTTATAACCAACTTTCTCTCGTTATTGTGAACAACATTTTATTAATTACTTTAGCTATAAATAGAAAGCACATTAGAAGCAAATGATAATGGCGCAAGCTTTATACGCAAAAGTTGGTCCCATATCGTATATTTTTAGCTCCTTCCTCTGGCGAAATCCTTTGCTCATTAATTTGATGAAAGCCTGGACGGAAGTGAAGTGAAAGGAGCTTTCATCTTCTTATGGACTAATTGGAACATACATTTGGTCGTAAAGTCTGAAGGTTGGACAGGTAGAAAGAGTTGGTAAATAGAGTGAAATAGTGGCTAGATATGTCTAGAAATTTCTAGATTTTACGGAATGTGCGAAGTCTCAATGACGTCAAATAACATCGTAGTTTCACTGATCCGTCAAACTAATCAGTGAAACTGCGGAAGTGAGTCAACCAATAACATTGGGCAGGTGTGAGTTTTCAGTTTTCAAGGGAATTGCAGCCAATAGCCTCAAGTATTGCGCTGGCCTGATCTTGTAATTACGCATTGTATGGAGAAAAGCAAATAAAACAAATGACTGGGTTTGACAAAGGACGTCAAAGTTCCAAGATTTTAAATTTTAGGTGATTAGATGACGACGCAGTGGTAGTTAGTGCTCATATAACGTCAGCCGGAGGTTATTGTTTTTCAAAGGATAACTAAATTTATGAGGCCTGAGTGTTTTGATGCTAAAACTACGGCGGTGGCGGCACGCCTGAAACGTCGTCATCCATCAAGCCCTACTTCCACTAAAGCTAAAGTTTTTGATTCAATTTGGTACAGGAAGGAATCATGCGGTAATGGTGAAAGTGGACGAAAACATTCTAACTAAAATTCCCATTCGACGTCATCCATCTTCTCATAATGTAAAATTCAGGTGCTCATGATGATTACTATGATGACAATGGACTCAATGGGCCTGTTTGTCCCACACGATAAGAGATTAGGATAGTATTGAATAGTATGTAGTCTGTAGTGACATGAGCTGAACTCTAGAATGTGCGTGAAACAATACACTTGAACAATATGACGTTAAATTCCAATCTGAATTCCAACAGATCAGGATTTAAATCCTAAAGGGGTCAAAGCTTAATCTCTAAAAGGGAAATTTAGTCGTAAAAACCGTCATTTCACTTGACTCATCATCATCCATTTTTTGACGCAAAGCACCTTTAAGGAAGTGCTGCGTAGTTTGCTTTAATGTTGTTGGTGAGTCAGTTGATTGCTCAAAAGTTCTCACGAGAAAATAAGGGCCTGACGTCGTATCCTTTGATCATACTATCCAAACAAACAAACAAAATGGGATCATTTCATGATAAACCACTGTTAGTTTAAATCGTTTGTGGATGATCGGGTCATTTGAATATGTTACACGGGCACGGACCTGAATTTTACATTCTCTTCTAAAATTAGGAGTGTATACTGATTAGTTCAGGAGCCAATGAGGAGCTCGTGTGTTGTGACAATGACGTTGTTAACCCCACGTTTGTCCTCATTACAAAAACACTTGAAACTAGTTGGGTTTTAAATGGCAAATTAAGTATCGTCATGAATGTCAAATTGCTTGAAGGCTACGAATGAAGCACCTGGCTCCGGGTTTCCATAATTCATACGTCCGCTCAAAATAGATTACTCCAGTTGCCAAGGTTAATTGCTTTAATTGTCCTCCGTAGTTAAATGTATTTGCATCCATATTGTAATAGTGAGGACTGGGAAAGTTTGAATGAACGAAACGTGAGGATTTCATCGTCACCAGGGCCTCTGAGTAGCACGACAGGAACAGACTTTCTTCCTATTGTCCAAACCCACGTTATTCTTTATGTACTTGTTTAATTACTTTCTTGACCGAAAATGATCTTTGTGACTGATCACGTTTTCGTTGTTTTGACAAGGCGCAGTTAAATAAATGTGATCATTCATCCAATGGAAACATTTCTTTTAAACATGTGAGTGTAAACTTGATATCCGTATTGGGAGAAGGAAGGATCATTAGAAGAGTAACTTTAGAATTAGTACAACGTGATGTGAATCATCTTCCAAATGATTCCAAAGTTCAAAATGTCATGAGGGAAATTCACATTGAAAGACACAAATCAGGGCATTGTTGACGCACAGATGCTTCGTCGCCCGAATAATCGGCGATGCATCATCACCATTCGGATCTAATATAAATTCGAATAAGGAACTCATGGTTAGCCATGAGCTCGCCATGAGCTAACACGAACAAATTGTGATGCATTTTAAACCATTTTGGAGTTCAAACGTGACGATCAACTTTCAAGGAGAGCCTCGTAAGGCTCACATTTCCGTAATTATTGGTGATTTCTTAATTTCTAAATCCGTTCTATACTTCATTTGTGACAGTTTTTGATAACGCTTGAGTTTTTATTTTAACATTTCCATTGCATCTCCATTGCAGCTTTTAGTTGCTAACCTGTTGACCTATCCCTTCTGATCCCCGCTGCTAAGGTTAGTTCGTTCTGATTTATGAGTCAACAGGTGTGCTTCTTTTGGAAAGAATAGAAACCAAATTCTGCCAAAAGTTTCTTCTTTCTTTCCTAAGGTTTCTGGGTTTCACGCCTTCTCTGCATTGGTTCAGGGTGACATTTTCAAATATGGAAAACTCCGTCGTTCCTAGACAAAACGTCGCTCCTCTAGAATCAGCTCTGAACTGCATGATTTGCTGGCAACGTTAAAGAGGAGTCCAATTATTTATCAAGCCCATAAGGATCAAGATATTCGAATAGGCTGTGCTGACACTTGGCGTGACACATCAACGCCTTCACCATAAATTCTTTTTTTTTATTACAAACCGCACAGCCTACGCTTGCAGCTAAAAAGCTTCAAGCGAAGCACGATTCACTGTCAAGCATTAAATCAACGGTTTCAATTACTTGCCTTTTGAATGCTCCTAGACAGCCTGGCACTTGGCTAATGGATGAGCCAAGCCTTAAAAATTATACTTTAATCTCCTCCATTTCAAATTGGCAGGGAATTCTAGAACATTTCTCAAAGTTCTTAGAAATCAGAACAAATGGGAACTGCTGCGCCATATCCATTACATCATTGACCTTCAGGAGCTTCATTGACCCAAGCATATGGAGACAAATGTGTTCATTTGCTCTTGAATCGGCAGTGTTATTCCTGTACTTTTGAAACATGATCCTATTCTAACATTCTAACTCAAGTTAAATTATAAAGGTTGGAAATCCCTTTTGCTTACGTATTCTTCCATTTTTAGCTTTACGTAAAGGATGTGAGGATTTCCAATTGAATCTTCCCTTTGTGTGCGATTATGTGAAAATTAAGTCTGTGAAAGTTGAAGTGTTTTCTTTCTGTTTGTAGTGAAAGCAGATGTGGGAATTGAGGTCAGGAAGATTACATTGGTATAGGTCAACTCTAGTACTTTTCCATTCGGATTATAAGGTGTGGCGTAGGTGTTGTTTTGTGGATTAACGACAACCCGAGAAAGTGGATTAATGGCCTCAATCCCATGCTGACGAAAGCCATCATTCGAACTCTCCTGGAAAGAATGCTCTGGAGAAAAGTTCTTTCCGCCGTGCTTTCAGCCACCGCCGTGACTTCCTTTGATCTCTCATGTTGTGCTAGTCCCGCATCTGTTTTTGTTTTATTGCACTTGCACAGCGGAGACGGTAATGCCCCATTATTCCACTTTTACATACATACAGCTAGCTAGCTACTTTCCAGAAAAAAGAATAAATTTCGGGAACATGGTGGTCCAAAGTAGGGCAACTTCCATGACTGATTTAATGTCTCCATCCCTATCCTCTAGTTAGTTCAGTCAACGCGTTAACCTACTTTGGAATTCATCTGGAGAAAACACATACAAAACATATACATTACATTTACAATTCCCTTGTCATCTCCAGCATTTGTCGGAAGAAGATTCTTTGAGCTTTGACTAATGGATTAAAGTCAACAACCTCTGCTGCCTAAGTAGGACTAGATGACTCGAATGCGTTTTTTTATCATTACCCTACTGTCTGGTATTTGACGCAATTAATCTAGAATGTGACTTGCCATGGATTTGCTCCATTGGGATCTCGTAATCCCGTGTTGGAAATTCTCATTAATTTGAGTTGTAGCAAGTGGAAAATCAAACGTGCCAGAATTCAACTACATTTCTATAACTACGTTAGGGTTTGCTAGAATTTGCCGCGTGACTGGTCTAAGCCGCGTGCCGGAAGAGTCAAGAGCCCTTTTTGTGTAAAAGTTCATCGGGTATGCCAACGTAGTCGCAAGTGTCCGACTAACCTGGTGGACAGAATTCATTAGATGTTCAACATGTGAGGATTTTCACAACACTTACTGCGTGTGCTTTCTCCGAAAAGAAAGTTGAGACGTAGGAATTTTCCAGTCGTTAAAAGCATTTTGGAAGTGTTTTCTTTTTGCGTATTTAGAGTGTATTTGTGCTAAGGAAATTCCGGTACTTTGGACACAAAGGGGAAATGCCATTAGCTTTATTCTTTACAAACCAAAATGTTATTTTTTGAAAATAAGGAAGCCATTACTCTCTTATGACATAAACATAAGACACATACACAAAGAAAGAAAGAGAAATGAGGTCAGTTTATTCTATCTTCCAAGACTTGATTTTCCCTATTTCTGTTTTCTCTGATTTCCAACAGAACAAGGGGAGACATGGAAGAAAAACCCGGAAATTCCATTTCCTCACTAAATATAGAAACTTTCCTTTTGTTCTGAAAGGGAGAAAACAAGATGTTATTGTGGGCTATTCCCAGAAGCCTCTTAAGGGTCGAATAATCCCATGGTTTCTTTTCAAACACTTTCTCCAGAGCTGTATAAGAAATAAATCCATTGTATGAGGTTACACTGGGGATGTCTCTAACACCAAGGTGTCAGAAACACTGGAACATTCCAATTTCCAGGCAACGTGGAATACTATTCTAAACACCTAAAACTTCCTTATCCCTTCAATTTCAGACCTTTGACGTCCCTTATTTTCAAAATCTAAAGAGCTTATGTTAGGTAAATATACATCTAGCCCTACATCTTTTTTCAAAATCCGAAGTTTTCTGCCGCGGCATGAAATCCAGGTCACGTTTGTACAACACGTACCCGGTGCATTTTGGCGTAAGCTTTTCCTGATTCCCGTATATAATCCTACTACCCCCAAAGCACGTACTTTTAATGACAAAAACTCTATTATGAGAAATGTGTCAAACTTTCTTCCCCCTCTCTTAAGATGGAATTCGGAAAGTAAAAGTTTTTAAGAACCCAATTAACTATTTGTGGGTAAAATAAGTGTGTGGATTATGAAGGAGAAGGGGATCTTTGTTTAGATCAAATGTTGGGGAAAGTAGGGCATTTGCACCCTGTCCTGGACACTCTAGTTTCTTTTGAGTCTATAAGTGGTAGCTTTAAAAAATAGAACAAAGGGATTTAAGTAGGTTATAAGAAGAATCCGGGATCCGGGATGATTCCGTGAGAGAAAGCAGGAGAGAATTAAACCGAGAAAGTTGTAATGGGAATCCATCCCCTTACCTTTCACTCTTCTTCATTGTTTACGCTTCGGAGCTTATTTTCCAGCAGAGTGTGATTTACTTGACCCACTTTCACCGCCACTCTTAGGACCTCAGTACTTTTCTAGTTTATTAGCTTTTAGGCAAAAGTGTAAACTAGGACACATCGTCTAACATCGTCTAAGATACCATAAGACTACGCCTACAGGAAAAACAGTAACAAAGGGAACAAAACTTCAGCTTGTTTATACAAGAAAAAACTTTGGATATTTTAATTAGGTGCTTGTGAACCACTTATACCCCAATTCACTCCAGAGTAGGATTTCACTTCTTTCCTGGAAAGGCTTGACCTCAATTTTTGATCGAGTAGAACCTGCTTTTGAAGCTTGTGAAGTCGCAACAAGTAAAATTGGTCCATGACCTAATCTTCCAGCTGCCATAAAAATTAACAATCGCTCCTATACAAATAGCAACTACCCGCATTTCATTTTTGATTTGGCCATGTGAATGTGTCAGATTCAGGGAAATCGGGGTTCGGGGACATGCTGAAGCAAGGCCGCGTGGCAGCTTGTGTGGTCAGAAGCTGCGTGATGAAAATGCAGCTGTCACCTGATGACTGGTTTGACGCTGGTCCTGCTGACGTTGATTTCTAGATCGTTTTTTCCCCTCTGGAAATTATAAAGTATAAGTCCGGTCATCGGACGTTTAAAAAGGCTTGTCATGTTTGTCCCATTTTACAATAAATGTTTCACGTCCATTGACATTTTCAATAACAAGACGTCAGTGTAAGAATGGAATTGACAAGAAAAAAACAACTGGAATGAGACCCTTTTTCATGAATAAAACTCTGGAGTTTTTTAATTTATTTCTAAACTTTTCCATGAAATCAACACTAGTGACTCTCGTGAATGGAACAATTGAGGAATCCTTAAGGGAATTCTGTTGAAATTCATTATATGTTGAAACTTTGTTCAAAGGGTGTTAGCGTTGAGCTTCTTTATTGAATTCATGTCACTCAAATTCAGGAAACAAAGAGAAAGTAATATTCCTTGGAGAAAATATTTGTTCCGCATATTAGCAGGGACAATCGGAAGAAGAAAAGGAGCTCCAGAGAGCTAAGGTTTCATCCGCCTATTCATTTCCCCCGCTCTTTGAGGTGTCAATGACACTCCGGTTGACTGGAAAGTTCAGTCTCACCTTCATATATTCCCGGGGCGAAGGTCGTTCACTCCATTTTTCCAACTTCCCACTTCGTGCCAGACAATGAATCGAAAGACTCAATTTAAACTACTCAAAGCTACTACTTCAAGTGGAGTGGATCTAGGGAATTGACCTGTTGATCCTCCAGTGATCCCAAGGATGGGTCTCGTCATGGATATCTTCACACCTACATTCTGATGATTTCACCATCCAATGACGCGCTTGACTGGAGACCACATTTGCATTGAATATGGCAAAAGGAATCACGAGATTATTTGGATTAAAGTTTTCAGTGAATGCCACTTAATTCAGCCAAAGTGGAGACGCATGGTCTCTTACTAATTGGATTTCCAGACCTTTTCAACCCTCCGAAGATCCTCAAGTGAAGTACAACGTGACCCTTTCTGCGAAAAACCATTCAGAATTTCACACCTAAACCTTTCTGATTACATCCAAATATGATCCACGAGTCATTCGTAAAGTTGAGACCGCTCTGCTTCATTTATTAGATGGCTTAAAGCGGGTCCTTCTTATACCTCTGATGTATTGCCTACACCCGTTGAAACTGTTTATTACTTCCATGTTTTCCACTTACCTGCCTAATTCATTAATTAGATTCCCATTGAGAGGAATCTCGTGAAAGTACTCTGAAAATTAACACTAATTACGTGTTATTATTCCTTTACTATTGGATAATTAAGTAGCTTTTCTGAGTATTGTTTTACTTCTTACCAAATTAGCATGAATGCTCTCGTGAGCATAATTTCAAACAAACGCCAACATTAATTAATTTAGCATAAGGTGTGTCTTATGTGTTTTATACAATTATAACTCCTGTTTACCCATAAATGGTTGAAATAAATAAAATAATGAAATTCCAAAGGAGGAATTGTTAATGAATGTTTAAATATTAGGAAATGTCTCTTGTGATCTCTGTTTGATCAATTCCTCGTCAATCGACGCTGTCGGTAAGCTTTAAGACAACCGATGGCGGTATCTAAGAGACGCTTGGCACCTAATCGCGTGTAGGCGCTTCAATAAAAGCCTCTTTAATCCCATTCTGACATTCAAAGGAAACCATGAAGTAGAAATATAACAAGTTCCGTTACATCGAACTGAAAGCATTATTTTTTAAGAGAAAAAAAACTGCATTTTTAGAATAAGAAAACGGAATTTTTAAAATAAGATTCTTAGAATGCATTCTGTATGGCCTTGTTCAAATTGCAAAGTTCAGTCTAACATTGCGCTTATAAAACAAAAGTAAAATAAAATGTAATCAATAATTTTAAAAATTGGTTATCATTTGTTGTAAATGCACAAATTAGTTTGAGTTTTAAACTAATCTTTATGAAGATGAATGCAATAAGCAGGTAAAAACAGGTATATATTCCAAATCCCCAAGGAAGATGGCACCTGCGATAACTTGAGAATTTACGCATAGTCACGCAACTGCTGCACCAAGTGCGTTGACCATTGCGCATGCCCAATTTCCACAAAATCCTAATTATTCCACCGTATGTAATAACTATTATTCCAAACATTTACATTTTGCATTATCTTTAAAACACGTTAATTAGGATGTGTTAATAACCTTGTGTTTCAATGATTGCAACTTTGCAAAGGACAGAATGACAAGAATGGAACCGCATTTTCTGTTTTCATTCACTGACAAAAGCCTTTTGTGTATTTTCAAGTCATTAGTGCTTAATCACCTGGTGATCAATTTGGCCATTAATGAGGATGAGATTTCATCTTAATTCCTTGTGCCATCATTTGTTCAGGAATTAAACGGGACTGGCACACAGTTACACACTGGATTTCAAAACAGCATTTTGTAAAAAATCTTTTCATCCTTTTAGTAGTTTTTTGCGTTGTCATTCGTTACTTCTCAGATCAGCCTTCATTAAAGACCTCGGAAGGATTAAAGCCTAATGACTCCGAACAAGATGTATTCCTGACACAATGACCTAACTACTCCATGTCTACAAAAGCGTCCACAGAAGCCATCTTTTTCCCTACCTTAGTTACGAATCCTCGACGGTGGCCTAATTTGCAAAACTCCCATAACTAATTCCTTAATTCCAAGTCCTTAGCCATAATTCACCACCTGGGACATGTCTTTAAAAGAGCTTCTTTTCTTTTGACATGTGAATCTTTTGTATTCCTGATTACCCCACTTGTTGGGCAATACAGACCAGAATTTTGGTTTTAAAATGACCACAGCTAGAGTAAAACTGTACTTGGAAATTAACTGTTCACTATGAGAAATCTGGTCAACGCATCTTCTTATTATTCCCAATTTTCCAACCTTCTTAGCACATTTAAGAGCCTTAAGGAAATCTTGAAGATTTTAAAGAGGCTTTAGATTGTCACACTCCTCGCCTCCGCGTTCCTACATTTAGGTCACCAAGGTCTAGGGATTGCTTGAACGGATCTGTATTAAGGAGCTTTACGTCACCTTTAAAGGTATAAGGGGGAATTACGTAAAAGAAAGAAGAGCGTGGACACTTGACGGACATCCAGGAAATCCGATCTCGAACAGGAAGGACAGAAATGATCTATTCCCGTCATCATCCATTGTTCCATCTTCTCCTGTCCGAATGGAGGCCTCCAAATTGGAGCAAAAGGAAACCCCTTATGTTCAAGGATACGAAGCAAATTAGACGCTTCCAATTGACCCGCTTCATCAATCATTTCTCGTCTTCTAATTAATTCTCATTTCCGGCTAAAGTGGTCCGGAATCGGGGGCTGTAAACAACTTACATTGTTCATTGTTCCGAACCTTCTTAAGCATTGTTCATTGTTGGGATTTTCCTACCTCACCTGCCCACCTCCTCTCTGTTGCAGAACACCAGCAAACCAGCCTTCAGTTGTCGACCACGACGAGTCGGCGTTGGTTTAAGTCACAAGTCTCGTTAGCTCATTAATTTACATTTGACGGCTCAATTGCAATTGGTGGTGGTGGTGAACCAATGCTTCAGGCTTAAGGAACAATGGGGAACAAAGCGTTGAGAGTGGTCTAATTAGTCCTTAAATGAAGTGTGTGATTGTTGTGATTCATTTGGCGTGTGGGATCAATCATGCAGTCCGGAAAAGGAATTGGAATAAATAATAATGTCACTTCCCAGAATCCAGAAGGGGCTTCTGCCTTAAAAAAAGGAATTCTGAAAACATTTGACAGTTCGGGATACATTGATTTCAACAATGATTGTACCCTGACACACGAATCTCATCTGACAATGCCAGTTCCAGTAACGGAAATCTTGTCACCATCCCGGAGAATGCAAGAAAGCGACATTATTCAATGCCCCAGTGAGGAACGTGTCGCTCATCAGGTAAATCCCTCCATTCAATCATAAAATTATTCAAACACACTCGTTTCCTGCACGTTTTCTAAACAAAATCCAAAATCTACAGAAATCTTTGAGAGACACGTGAACTTGGTTTGATTGTTTTGGGCTAAATCAAAGAAAAAGCGATTGGAAGCAAGTGTTGCTGTTTTCTTACATTCCGCGTGACCTTAGGGAAACTTTTGTCCACTGTCGCAAAAATCCCTTTGTAAATGTTTAAAAGGTTATTAAATGAATTATTCCGTTTGGCGTGTCAGGCTTTTGTGTCACATGAAAATTCCCGAGAGTTTGAATAATGGCCGTACGTGATTCCGTTTAGTCCTCCCACCTTCAGTAATCTTGCAAAAATTTAAATTTTAAATACTTCTCTAATGCGCAGGACATGGTGTTGGATGCAGAATGTTGAAGGGCTTTCACCCTCACCGCAACTTTGTCCTTGTGATTTCAACATTGTAATAAAACCGAAGGCTGGGTTTTGCGGTGATAAAGATTCCGTGACTATTGGCGTGAAACCATCAATTTAAAACTTTTTTTAATAGCAGCGGTGGAACACTGGAATTCACTGCACTTGGGTTCAAATTTTTTTAAATTTTTATGAGAGTGACCAATAGTTGAATAATTCATTCCCTCGATTGTTCAAAAGGTATAATTAATTTGTAATAAATAATGAGGTTGAGCTGAGTTTATTGCCAAACGGTTAGTCTTTTGCCCTGCAATTTCACCGATCTGAAGTCGTCAAAAGTCTTTTGCACGAGGGGAAATGATAAATGGACAACCAAGGAATTTAGCACGAGTGTAAAACCTTAATCGAATGCAAATGCAAACGCAAGTCGTGTGTAAATGGAACTCTTGAATATCTGAATATCTATAAAATCCTCATTATGCAAATTAATTTGTGTCCTATTTAAAAGGCGTAGGTTTATGTTAAGCGTCCGCTTTATGCGGAAGTAGAGCACGAGGATTTATTATTTAAATCATCCATCCGGATTTGAACTTTTCTCGGAGTGCAATGACACGGCTTTTGNGAGGATTTATTATTTAAATCATCCATCCGGATTTGAACTTTTCTCGGAGTGCAATGACACGGCTTTTGTTGTCTTTCGGATATTCTGGAATGAATGGAATATTACAGAGAACTCGTCCTATTAAAACGAAAGCATTTTTATACCCTCGTCGTAGGTTGACAACTTGTTTCCCATTTTGAAACAAGAAGGGTGAAGGGACTGGAGGTTTTAACGGACTGAACACGTCATTAAACCCAATTGTTTTTCGGTCTTTAACTTTTAAAGACAAAATGCAACAAAATGCAATTTCTGTTGGTTGACTTTGCACTAATACGGAAGTAGGAAGTTGTTTTCTAAAGCTTAAACTTCTTTTAATGTTATTTTTTTTTAACAAAACACGCAAATGCATGGAGCTTCTGTGGATTCTGAAGCGTGTTTTAAACAAGGAATGCCGTGAGTCAAAGTGTTTATGTTCAAATTCACTTTCTTATAAACCCAGGGTTTAATTTTGAAATTCAGGTTCACAAATGGAGTTGCCCACCGCCCTGTAAAAAGTGACCGCCGTGCAACGAGAGAGAAACATGGGAAAATGGAAATTCAAAATTCAACTTTAAATTCAAATTCCATAACGAATTAAGTCCGCTTTGCCATTAAGACTTCCGCCTTTAGCCTTTACTGTTCCGGGGTTCCAATTGAATCTAATTAATTTAAATTAATTTTATTTTGAAATGAGGTTTGTATGTGTTCCGCAATTTGTTTGTCCGTATCGAAAGTGTTGGTACACCGGATATACAAAAGATGCGTGTTTGTGAAATTTAAAAAGGTTAAATATTTTATTGGAACTCAGGAGGATTAGTCTTCCTTGGTTCTCCACCGTTTTCCTTTTACAATGGTGCTACTTAGTTTGTTTTTCATAGAGGAAGTTTAACCAAAGTACCGACAAAGGGCAGAGTATTCCTTGGGCAATAGCTAGTAGACTTTAATGACCGTTTGGGGATCAATATTCAAGGATGTTCGAGTCCGGAACTTTTATGAGTCCTAAAATTAATTGTTATTAAATGCCCTTAGTCTCTTTTCGAGCGTTTAATCTAAACAGGTAAGGGAACACAAGAATTAAGTGCTGGAATTTCGGGGTTTTGCTCCCGAACGTACAGTTTTGAAATATGGAAAGATTAGTGAAATCAATCTCAGTGGAACAAATTTTTGTAGGTTTTGGGTTGTGAGTTTTCTTTAAAATTTTGACAGTCGGGGGACGTCAAGGGTGAGAAAGAAAACTTTGTATGTCTAACACTCGTGTTTTGTTACCAAAACAGCCTCACAAGTCGGTCGATAGAGAGCCGGTGATTTTTCCCTAGACTGAAGGACTGAAGACGGGATTCAAGGTTTTCCTCTGTCTCAAAACCTGAAGTTAAAGGACGAAGGGACACTTGTCTCCCTTTCTTTATTCTTTGAGGGAGAGGGAGTCGTTAGCATCCGCATTTGCGTCTCATTTCTATTTCGTCTCTCCTGTTTGTCGGCTAAAGAAAGTTCATCAGTAATTTAATTATTATCTGAGTTTACTCCTATTCGAGACCATTACAATGGAGCAACTAAAGGACACTCTGGACTCTCTTGTGGCAACGGTGGTGAGAATGGTGGAGACCGATGAGGGTCCACCTGTCCATCTACTTTCTCCCATCATTTTCCCCATTCCTCAGGTGGGTCCCAATTCACAAGAGTATGCCTTAGATCTTACTTTGAGTGCAGCAGAACCACCACACGTTCCAATGTCCATGTCTCAAGGAGGACTCCCGACTGGACTCCCGTTTAACGTGACTCAAGGACATTCATCACGTAAAATTTTTTTTTTATAATTTATTCGCCGGATCTTTGTTTAATGTCTCCAATGGATTGATGGGGTTTGACTTAGTCCTTTGTTTTTGAATTTAGCCGGATTCCCTACTTCCCACGGAAGTGGTTCTAGCCGTTCAGTATCAAACTCCTATAGGGCTAGTCGTGGAAGCGGGACGCTCTCGTCCGCTATTCAGCCCTTGTGTCCGAAATCCAACTTTAAAAGCAAGGGAAAAGCTAGGTCAACGGTGGTTCCCGAAGTCTTCGATGATGCTGGTATCTCTTTGATTCCTATTACTCAACGAAATCCCCCTAACCTTCCGTTAAATTCTCACAACTTCTTTGAAACAAACTCAGTCAGGTTTGAACAATTGAGTAAATTGAACAATTGAGGAAATTGAACGTGTCAACGATAAAGGTAAGATTTTAATAACTTAATTAGGATTTTGTCCAGTTTGAAAAAGTCACAAAAATTAACCCATGTTTCTTATGGAACATATTTTCTAAACTCAATTTTTTGCCAATTTGCAGATGGCAACCCTTTCAGACAAATCCGTCAAGAAACGAGCGACTCAGAAAAATGACTGTCCCATTTGTAAAGCTGCTGAAGCGATGAAA
>VNWY01001311.1:0-17233 GCA_009869845.1 Pseudachorutes palmiensis | reverse complement strand
TGACTTTTGTAAAAGTTTTTATGTCTGCCATTTACCGGGGAAGTTATCTCTTCAAATGGGAGAATCCTCCATTTCCGAGAGGGAACAAAACTTTAACCCCGGCCACTTTCACAAACCACAGAGACCTTTATATTATATCGTTGACATAACGGTAATGACACTACTTATGGTTAACATTTCCTTTAGATAACTCGTTGGCAAGCTTTCCCTTGTTGTCAATGGACAATTCTTTGCTTTTTTTTCACAAGTAAAGGTTACTTAATCAGTGTAGGCCATCTTGTTTTGTATTAAGTCCAGAGTTTTAATGGACGCTCATTGTAACCTGTACATGTCAGTTGTATAAAGCAAAGCTGTTAAAGTTGATGTTGATTTTAACATTTGACACTCCTGCAAAAGCCACTCAACACAACTTTCACCGGGTAGCGCTGTCTCCCTTGGGAATTGTCCAGGATCAAGACGTCCATTTCAAGTCTACATCCGTCTCCTAGTTCCAAATGAAAGTGCATAAACATGTATTTATAATCCCTCAAGACTAGTTCCGAGGACTCTCCTCCTTTCCCTTTTGCTAAACATCTTCAAAATTTATTTATCCAGAAACTATTATATTAAATACACAAGAAGGCAGAAGCGAATTCCAAAAGAGAGTTTCTAATATTAAAACATTACGGAATTCAAGTCCGCCGGGAAAGCTCTGAAGAATTTTTATTGCATCCATATTGAAGTTTACGACATTCGTACAAGTTTCTTTACGGCAAAATAAATGATAGAAAGTTTTGATGGTGAATAAATTTTACATTAAGACTCATTCTTCCATATGTGACGACAATAGTATGAAGCCTTTTTTTTTAAAAAAAAAAGCTTTTTCGAATCAAAATCTTTTTCAAGTAATTTCAACTATTTTGGGACAGCATGACTTTATGCATTGACTATTCAACGCCTTTATTTCTAAGGCTTCATCAGTCTGAACTTTCTCAATTAATTCCTGTTTCGTCCAAATAAGGCATTATCAGACAAGAGAGGCAGGAGATTGCTTTCGTTTTATTCCCTCTCTTTTAATTTCTTTTATGGTTTCCAGTATCGTAGGTAATGGTGCTAAAAGCTTCGAGATTAATGATCCGGATTGAAGATACGCTTGATTCCAATCGTTGATTTTTATATTGCCTATAAACAATGAGTACCAGTCCGCTCCATAGTTAAAATCTTGTGGCGATTTGAGCAAGTTTAATTCACAGAAAGTGAAGTGAAGGTTTCCTTGCAAGGAAACAATAAAATGGATGCTTGTCCTCGCAGAGTGGCTCTGGAGAAAGTAATCTTCTAAAGCTATTCTTCTTCTGCAAATTGATGTCCATGTAAACCTTGCTGGATTATAAAATCGATTCAGAGCGACCTGAACTTTTGCAAATCTTCTCCCACAAAATCCATTGCTCGACAAGTGAAGCCACAGCTTTGGGTATTAAGGCTTGTCCTGTTACCTTTAGCTGAAACCCAAGACTAATACTGAGGTTTGCATTATTTATCCAAGTTACACAGTAAAATACATGGCGTTGACACCGACGAAAGAGCTAATTCATATTCCCTATGTAATTAGTTCCTAAGTAATAAGATGCAACGCAATATAACAATTTCCTTGAGCCTTAAAGTGGTTTTCAGATTTGAATAAGGAATAATGAGCCCGTGTACTGACTCCGTGGTTTTGGTCTTGACAGGTACTTGTGTGCTTTAGCTGTCTCAGATTTGCTGGTCCTTCTGTTCACATTCACCATGTCATTGACACATTACCCCGACCTGACTGCGACGTCATGGATATATTGGTCGTACAAGCGATTTGGACTCTGGCTCACGGATGCATCAAGTAAGCACTCCACTCTTCTATTCAACGCCTAAAGAATCATTCATTATATCTTGGCTCTCACCCCAGTACCAGCAAAGAGAAACGGAAGCCAAGATTTACGGCAGTCTGGACAGAGGCGTCGTTCCCTGCTGTCTTTTGTTAAAATTTTAATGAGGCGTAATAGACGCGTTAATGAAATTAGCCCATTGAAACCACCACCTTATAACAATAGTCATGAGAAAGACTTAATCGCCATTGCTCCCAAGACCATGCTGACACTGCGGTGAAAGTTGAACGGGAGAAAGTTTATATTCCCATACAATTTTGATGAGGAGTTCTTAGAATAGACGGCTACAAGGAAATTATTCCATGCCGTACTTGATTTGCTCAATAGTTTCATTTGTTTCAAGATTTCAAGCGTCTATACTGTCAAAATTTTACTACAAAAACAAAGTTTTCCAGTAGAACCAAAACAAACGCTGCGGGACACCATACAATTTTGAACGTAAAAGTTGACCTGTCTTGAGTAAAATGTTAAGAATGGCAAGACAAAAACCGGAGTTTTGAAGTCTTCAGAGCTTTCTTGAAGGAAGAAAACATTTCTTAAGAAGAAAGAAACTGCCACGCAGTCAATTTGAATTTAAATATGGAGGGGGTCTTTCTCGACACACTTTAGAAAAGTTACAAATGTGAATAAATTATAAAATTTTGATAGAGCCTTTTATGTAGACTTTATCAAAACAAACTGCCAATTAATTTCCACCCCTATCCTTTTTCGTTTCAAGTTTTTGCGGGAAGTTCTGACACTGATGGCTTCCAGAACATGGTAGGAAAAAGTCTAAGAAAAAATAAATTTTAGTTACTTTGTTCAAAATTGAAGAGCGTCGGAGAGGACATGTGGGCTATAAAATCAAGGGCAAAGCTTATTATCCAAAGGGAGTGATAGCCTTGTTAAAAGAAAAGCCCGTTTTCTCCAGTCAATCCTTAACGAATGACAGTGTCCTCGCAACATCCCTTTGGGACGGAATTGCCATATTCTCTTGTTCGGTTGACATCCACTTTTGTGTCCAGTTTCACATCATGCTTTATATTTTCAGGTTCGACGAGTGTCTGGCTCACGGTCTCTTTCACTGTGGAAAGATATATCGCCGTCTGTCATCCAATGCGAGGAAAGGTGAGTCTCTAATAATATACTCTATTCACTTTCGAAACAAAATCTCTTGAAGATTAGATCGAAGATTTCAGATTTTTCTTTCAAGCCTAGCCCTTTGCTTTTATAAAACGTAAATGATAACTCCACCTTTAGTATTCGGATAGCATGGTTGTTCTAGCGCTAGAGCTTAAAACTTATATGGACGCGATGCTGCTAAGATGTTCCTGAAATGGCTGTGCTTGGCAATCAGGGCAAGACGCAGACAGGAAATTCAGGTTACCGAGCCCGTATATGATGATACTTACTCATCCCTGAATGGATTCCTGATTACCCCTTTTGTAAACTGTGGCGAGTGCCTTATAGTCTAAAGCTGTATTACACTGGGGAAAGTAGAAGAGAAAACATCTCAGACAGATAATTGGGACTGGAAGAATGATTGAGTCTGAAACCAACTAGAATATCGTTAAAGGTCATGCTAATCATTAAAGGGTAATGGAAACATAAACTGAGAAAAAAGAAACTCCCAGTGGGGAACATGTCAACCCGAATTGCACTTGCATTAATCAAACTCCGCCCATTAATGTCCAGGGAAAGAACCTCTAACCACAGAGAGGAGAGAGTGAAAGCAAATTCTTTTAGCTTAAGGGCCACTTTTCACAAGACTTCCAATGCACGTTGATCTCTGTAGTATTCGTCAATGTCGCCATTAATCTTCTGTCCTTTTGATTTTTGTCCAGATTCTCTGCACGGAGGAAAGGGCTATCAAAGTGGCAGTAGTGGTATTCGTTCTTTGCTTCATGGCAACATCTCCAACTCCATTTGAATGGATGCTCGTGAGCGAAACTCCGATTGATCAAAATGAAACAGTTGAGTCACTCACTTGGAATGTATTTGTAAATCATGCGATTGATGAATTCCTTACAGTTCTATGCACTGAACTACAGTGAATTTGGACGGGATGAAACCTACGTGTCAGTCTATTATTGGTTCACATCTCTGACTTTCACCCTCCTACCCATTGTTCTCCTTGCATTTTTCAACACATTTCTAATTCTCGCTGTCCGTCACTCTCGCATAACACGAAAAGTTATGACCAATCTGCAAAACTCATCGGCACGCCATCTCCAAGTAAATGTCACTCATAAATGTCAAAAGGTTAAAATTTGATAATATATACTCAATGTCATTACAGGCAATGCGACAAGAGAATCGAATCACGATTACGCTCATCGTCGTCGTCATTGTTTTCCTCGTCTGTCAACTTCCCACTGCCACTTTCCTGATTTTCTCAATTTTCCACCCAGCGAACAGCGAAGCAGAAGTAGCACTGCACCGCGGCATCGGTGGGATATTTAATCTCCTAATGACGGTGAACGCTGCCATCAACTTCCTCCTTTATACTGCCCTCAGCGACAAGTACCGGAAATACTTTTGTGAGTTTCTGTGCTTTTGGAGACGACGACGGGGACGAGGTGGTCGTCGGGGACTGTACGACAATCCATATGAAATGGATACGATAAATACAACAGTAAGGTTAGTTGACAAGAACGGAAAGCATCATAGCGTTCGCATGGCCAATGCCAGTCAGATACGGCGATACTACAACTGCGGCTTCTGCAGCTGTCTTCCATCGGTGGTACATGATTTTCCAGAGGAAACCTTATGAGTGGGGAACAAAATTTGAAAGGTGATGATAAAGATGATTGTTAGTGGCATTTTTCCCAAATTACGCACACAAACTGATAATTTTGATCATGGAAAATACTAAAAATGGCTTAGTCCTCACTGACATATTCCAGCGGAGGGGAGCACATCTTGTACATTTGCTTTCGTGTTGCTTTCACCCACTTTCACTGTGGAAATGGCTTGCCAGAAAGCATCCTCGATGGACTCAAAATGTGAGGGAAAAACCTCCAATCTGAGAAGGGAGACGCTTTCAACTCTTCTCGATTCTTTCGCTTCTTATGTGTTCAAACTGTGCGAAAATCATTTATGTGAAACCGCGGTCATGCAGCTGCACATGTTAACATTATCTGTACAGTTCCGACAATTACAGGTCATGCCCTTCTAACTTTGATTTTTCACTCTAGCAGCCTCAGCAGAGGAACGTCCCTTAGGACAACAATCAACCGCGAGGTTTCCCCATCAAGGTCAACCACTCCAAGTCCTTACGGCGGTGGTCTCCGGAGAGCACAAACCACAAATGCAAACATCAAGCAAAGACCTGAACTGAGCAGTGTCAAAATCGCTGGAAACAACATCACTCATCTTAAGGACTCAAGTATTCCCATGATTCAAGTGGACCAAGTGTAACACTTTTTACTAAATCCGCACAGCCAATCAGCATCAACCTCAGCGTCACCAGCACCCGGAAGAAAGGCATGATCGTGACGTGAGGAAATATTTTGCGCTTGGTCACCACATTCTTGCTGGATCTAATTTTATGTACCTCTAAGCTTAGGAAGAAAGTGCTAGTTATTTAAATTATATCATCACCCATTTCCGTTCTTTTCTCGGTGCACACAGGGTCACGTACACTCTGTTAATTAATAATGAATGGTAATTAAAAATCATTAAATCAATGCAGCTAAGTCCAACCAATAGCCATTTCCTTAATCAAATGTGATTCATTAAGACACGTTAAATTTAAGTAAAAAGTTATGTCTAACGCCCTGATCCTATGTCTAAACAGTGTACCTTAACACTCTTTTAAAATCCTAGTATGCAATGTCGCTTTTTGGTGGTAATAATTGTTTATAATCATCCAAAATATCGAAACTATTAAAGACTATTAGAACTTGTGTGCATAACAATTACCTGACGTTATTTTAATAATCCCAAATAATTCGTAACTGAGCTGTGAATTTGACCATGAACTTTTACAAATGGATGTTCAGGAATTTGTTCAACGTGAATATTCTCAGATTTTCTACTTCTTTTTATGTGACGAACTCGGATGAAGTGGAGGAGGTGTAGTTGAAAACGCTTTATGCGAGATTCGGTTGACGTAGTATAGTGCAATTGATGAGAAGAGGAGGCTGTAAATTGAAACAAAGACAAAATGCACAACACAATTTATCCAGGTCTGTCAGCTGAATGATTACCAAGTTGTAAGGCAAACTCCGTGAACTTTACCAGATGCAAACAGAGCTAGGATAAGACAGCCCGTAACTAAAAACAATTAACTTTGATTACTCACAAAATACAAAGAACTTCATGTTTACGCAAACCAGTACCTTCAGGGAATAATCCAGTTTGATATCCCTTCCCGAACAAGAGTAACTCCAGGTTTCCCACGGCCTGCGCAGTGAATATAATTCGCTTGTAACATTCCTCATTAAAATATAAAAATACCAGTTAACCTAACCGTACCGTTAGCATAAATATAAACAAAAGTGAGCCGAGACTTCCACCGAAGACAGTTAGGGGTCCAGACGAGGCTAGGAATTGCCGGTATAGTTGCATTCCAGAGAAAACGCCACCTGCTAATATGGTAGCGACGACCATTGACATCAGGCTTGAAAGTGCTACAAATTATAAACAACAGAAGTTAACGGCAACTAACTAAGATTAGTTTAGAGAAACTTACCCATTTCACCAGGTGTTTATAAAACGAACAGAGTCGGGTATCGGGTTTACAGATCCAAGCCGACACGAGCAATGGCTTTACGTGACTCTTTGCCAGCTAACTGACCCGACTTTCTAGTTTTGCTTTGACACCGACAGACAGCTAACAAGAACACCGAATGAATGTAATTAAAATGACAACAAATCACATGTGACATCCCAGCGGCAAAAAAAATTAGACCGATTGGGCAAGAAAGGGGTCAACTAAAGCTAGGACAGCTACGACTTTTACCATTTTATAGAAATCGAGGAAAAATGGCTCAATTAAAATTGACAATTTAAAAACACTTTGAAAATTTACAAGGAATTAATTACTTAATGATTGAACGGATGAACAAATTATGATCCGCAGCGTAATTCAGAAGTCGTTAGGGGTGTGAGAATTTTCTAAAATGCCAATAAACGCACAACGGCAAATGGCACAACTAATGAGTTAAGTTTTAAATTACCATTTTTGAATTAGTCCTTAATTTAGTTATATATAATTTTTAATAGTGAATTGAGAAAACTTGATATAGAAAACTATCATCATTGGCAGTCTTAGGGTCCTAGTTTTAGTCTGACACCCAGTAGACCACATGTCGGCTTACCATGACAAGAATGTCAAGATTTGCCAAGTCGTGACATGTCATGGATAGTACGGACAATGAGTCAACCCTTTTCGGATTCCGAAATCGATGAAACTGATTAGAACACAATTTGCTTGTGTGCTGCCAAACTGCGAGTACGGAGAGTATAAGATTGACTAAACTCCATTTTCCTTTCCATAACGAAAACAAAACTTTATAATTTAATTTTAATACTTCTCATTACACATTTACTTTTCATTAAATCAAAGTTCGTAGAAAAATGCCGTAGGAGCCCAATGCTAATCCGGTAGTGTGAGCTCCGCAGCCTTCATCATTTAATACTTGCTCTGTACGTTTAACTCGACGAAGATATTTTGACGTTAGGGATGTGCTTCTCAATGGCTCGTGGACACTAGATGCCTCGTAACAACCAATGTCTCGCTGCAAGTTCTGTAAAATTGTGTCGATTGATGTTAACTGTAGAAAATCAGCGTAGCCAAGGATTGCACAGAAATTCACTGTTAAGAGAACAGAATTAGATTTATAGCCTCGAATTTCAGAGACTTTTAAGGATACTTACAATTTTCGATGTACAGATCAAAGGCGACGGGTGGAAAGTCATTGAGCTCAATGTTCTTATTATCATAGTACATGTTTGTACACTTTCGGTCGAGTAGGAATTCCAAATTATTTGCTTTATATGTCAACGCTAGCGCATCAAGTTGCTGCTGGCATCCAGCCTACATAAAAATCACATAATGAGAATACATTAACAATAATTCTCAGGTTAACCTTAATTCCTAAATGAAAATAGAAGAGCTGATGAGACAAATGATATCCAATAACGTCCTGTCTTGTCATCTCTGACCAGCACTTGTTACTAGCTAAACATGACCAAATCATCTCGACAAAACAGGTGTCTACTTCGTCTCCGTCGTAAGTATCTCCATCGAGTACCTTCCGATTCCGAAGGCGAGGCTTCACAGAGCGCGTTATATTACTTGGATAGAACCAAGTCCCATTTTCAATAGCTAATTTCAGTACTAAGCAAAAGAAAAACAAAATTAAATGTAAAACGTTAATCCACTAGACTCACAATCAAATCGCACGGGATTTTCGCGTTGCACGTGGACCACTGTCTTGTCGAAAAGAAGCTTCGCTTTTCCATTAATTTCCTTAACTTGCTCCAAATATTCGCTGGAATTTTCACGTCGAATTATGGAATCAGTTTGATCTAAGAACATTCGAATGCCAGCGAGCGTGTCCATCGGAAGCTGTTGAGAGTATCCTTCAAGGAAACCAATAACAATGCGCGACGAATCAATTAACGTTTCAATTCGTGTTGCGTCGGCTTTAGCTTTTTCACACTGCACATTTTGGCTGGTAGCAAATACTAATAGAAACACACAGTATAGTGTAGTGCGGATCATAATTACTGTATAAGCCTGTCTAAAACTAAGCAACTTAACTTTTGCGTGATGAATCAATTAACGTTTCAATTTGTTGCGTCGGCTTTAGCTTTTTCACACTGCACATTTTGGCTGGTAGCAAATACTAATAGAAACACACAGTATAGTGTATTGCGGATCATAATTACTGTATAAGCCTGTCTAAAACTAAGCAACTTAACTTGCTTGTTTGCGTTTCTAAAAGCGACGTCTGCGTTCAATTCAATCAATAACGATGAAAACGCGGTGCAGCTCCACGCCGCTAGCGGAAGCAACAGCCAAGGGATTCTGTGACTCCAAAACTGAGTTGGCCACCTGACCTGACACTTGACCTAGTTTTGGCATCCGACAGCCAGCTTGAAGCTGCAACGAGGTACGAAAACCGGAAAGCAATAAAAATGACAACAAATCACACGTGACGGATTTGAAGGCGGCATCAAAGCGGGAAAAAATGAGGAGATACAATGTTATCCCCTTGTGGCGGAAAGTTGCCACTTCACTTTGTTTCATTTTCGCTCAACTCAATATTCACCGAATCGCTACTTCGGTGCTTGGATAAATGCCCACTAGGAAAAGTAGTGTCGGATATTTTCAGTTGATGTGATGATGCGGTGATGTGTCTTATATTTTGTCATAAGAAATGTTCCTTTTTAGTAGCAAAGGAATTATTAAAGGTTCTACTTCGCATACTCTATTATGTATGTGCATAACTTCTATCTTTTGGAATCTTCCAATCCAAGTTAAAACGTTCATTTTAAATTAATTGATGAACTTTTATATTTAGCAAAGTAGAACTCAAATAATACGAATATGAAGTACTTTTTAAACCTATTGCCAGAGTCTCTAGTCTTGAACTAAATCTAAAACAAGGCTTGTTGTAGACTAAGATATCTTACTCACTTGTATTTAGCTTAATGTACTGATAATTTCTTAGCTTCTTTAGAATTTTCTAGTGTTTGGTAACTGGAGCATAAATACCATTTCTAGCTGAAGTAGAAGTATAAATTATGAATATAAGTTTCACGGCATTGTTTGCATCAGCGGATAACTTTAAGCGGTGCAGGGGACACCTGCACGAATCCAAAACTAAAGATTATAAAACAAGGCTTGTTGTAGACTAAGATATCTTACTCACTTGTATTTAGCTTAATGTACTGATAATTTCTTAGCTTCTTTAGAATTTTCTAGTGTTTGGTAACTGGAGCGTAAATACCATTTTTAGCTGAAGTAGAAGTATAAGTTATGAAGATAAGTTTCACGGCATTGTTTGCATCAGCGGATAACTTTAAGCGGTGAAGGGGATATCTGCACGAATCCAGAACTAAAGATTAATCTTTTGTTGGGTTTTTGAGTTATCATTTCACTCGTCCAGCCCAGCCCAGGAAGGCTGCTGTTCCAGTTTAGTTTAGTTAGCGAGTCAGCAAACAAATCAAGAAAATGAGTTAATTTGGACACTTGCACTTCGTGATTACATTGAATGAGAAGAAAGTAGGGAACCTCTTTTTATCAATTTTCACACTTTAATTCAAGGTTCTTTAATCCAATTGAATAGCACAAAAAATGGAACTGTTTTTGATCTCATTCACAGGCCGTAGGAATTCATGCAATGGAACATAGTTATGGACAGAAACTGATTTTAATGTGACTGGACAGTCACGACCTGCATCCGCTGCCGCAGCTTATTTCTTTTGATATCACAAAACACCTGTCACAAAATGTCATCCACAAGAAGACGAGCTGGCGTTGAAACCAATTGGATCGAGAAAATAAGTCTGGCAATAACAGAGTCGCTGGAGTGGTTCTTCTATGCGTAAGTGAATTTCATTCCCAAGATAACTTCAGTAATTAAATTCTTATGATTGTTTCCAGGTGGGGACATGCTATTGCAGTTCATCCTTGGGTTACAATCAGTGCATGTATGCTGTTGACAGTCCTTTGCGGCATTGGATGTCTCCGTTTCACTCCAGAAAACCGTCCTGATAAATTATGGGTACCAACTAATTCCGAGTTTCTACGGGACAGTGACTGGCTAAGAGATAATTTCCCTGTACCTGTTCGATTTCACCACGCAATTATAACAGCCGAAGATGTATTAGAACCAACATTTTTGAGATTGGTAATGTAGTGAGATCAAGGATGTCTGTTTAGCTTCCGCTAGCTAATATTTTTGTTCTATTTTTCTAGCTACTGGACATTCACAATCGTGTTCGTAATGTAAGAAGCAGTAACAATGTGACCTATGAAGACATTTGCTTTCGGTAAACGAAAATTTTTATCTTCAAAAGTTTATTTTTAAAATCTGATCTTCTGGAAAGGTTACCTGTCACAAAATTCGAGGACCAGAGTCGTCGGAAGAGGGAAATAGATGAAAACACGTTTGATGACGATTTTTTCGACGAAGATAAAATTCAGAACACTTCAACCGCGGCGTTTGATCCAAGCGTCAATTTACCACAATCAGTTTACTGTGAGTATATTAACGAATTGGACGATGCCTGTTGGGAGAATAACATGGTAGAACTTTGGAACTTCAACGCCTCCTCTATTACGAATCTCACCAAGTCTGACATCATCGAAATGATAAATGGAAAGACTTTAAGGTAACAAACTCTATAATCAGGATCGATTTAACGCAACTTAAAACAGATTTTCTCTTTTAGTCCAGTATTTGGACGGCCAGTGAATTACACGACGGAACTGGGAGGAGTTATAAGAAATGAAACAGGACATATCGTTCAAGCAAATTCAGTATTAATTCGCTGGTTTGGTAAAATCAGTTTTAAAGATCTGAAGAAAGGAAAGTCGCTCGTGACCGATCTCGGTACTGGAGAAATCGTGGACGAGAATAACTTACTTTGGGAGACAGCACTGATCAGAACTCTGCTGGAGTTTCCTCTCCCTCCAGGTGTCAAAATGTACTTCAGAGCTGGAAGAAGGTAATTATTTTTGGCTACATGATATTAATGTAACCTATTCTGTTGAAACTGACATTGTTTTATAGTTTTGGCGACATAAGCAACGCCACAATTTGGAATGACGCTAATAACCTAGCGCTCGGATTCTGTATTGTTTTCATTTACGTCATCTTCATGCTGGGAAAGTGCAACCTAATTGACCAACGGGTAAACTTTGACGAATTGTTGACAAATTCCAGACTGTAAAACGAATCTCTAATCTCTATTCCGTTGCAGCCTTTTTTGTCTTTGGCTGGGTTGACATGCATTGGATTTGCAATTCCTGTTTCGTATGGGATATGCTCTATGGTTGGACTCTTCTACGGCCCAGTTCACAATATATTACCATTTCTACTTTTGGGAATTGGTATCGACGTAAGTTTGTATTTTACATTTTGATTTTTTTGAATAATTTGCATACGAATTTCTCCAGGATATGTTTGTCATCATGGCGTCTTGGAACAACTTATCAGACAAGACATCGAAGCGACCTTTGCCGGAACGCATTGGCCTTACGCTACAACATGCTGGTGTGTCCATCACAATTACCTCGGTCACTGACTTTGTTGCATTTGTAATTGGAGGTACAACGGTGAGAAACTTCACCTTTTCTGATTCATCAGAGGCTGTTTAATTTGTAATTTGTCATTTCCCAGGTGCTTCCAGCGCTGAAGTCTTTCTGCATTTTTGCAGCAGTTGGGATTGTTGCTACTTATTTTTTCCAAGCAACATTTTTTACTGCCTGCTTGTCACTTGATGTTCGAAGAGCTGAGGCCAGGCGTGATGCCTTTTTAATTTGCTGTACTCATTCGGACAGTTATACTAGAAATTCCTGCAGCGAGCGTAGTCTTGCAAAGGATTTTTTAAGTGGAATATATTCAGACTTGATCCTTTCAAATCCAGTGAAAGTAAGGAACAATGTCGACTGATTCTCATTAGCATTATAGGGAATAATTGACTTTTCTTTTTAGGTTTTTGTGTTGGTCCTGACGTTTTCGTTAGCAGGATTGGGAATATGGGGGAATACCCGTCTTCGTCAAGAATTTGACCCTATGTGGCAAGTCAAATGCATGTTTATGAAGTTTGGTAAAGTTGAGTTAACATTTGATATTTTGCTGTTTAGGTTTTTGCCTCAAGATTCTTACATGTTTCAGTATTATCAGGCCAGGGACAAATACTTCCCTGGAATGGGAATGGAAGCACTTGTGGTCTTAGGAAACGTGAGCTTAAATACAAAATTGTCAGAAATTGATGACCTTATTAGCAGTATGAAGTCGTCTGGATCCGTCTATGATGTCGACGCATGGTACACCCACTTCAAGGATTACGGAAACGCGCATTTTAATTTGGGTATTCAGACAGTTGGGACAATGAATGGGCCAGAGTGACAATCATTAATTTTACAGACATTCCCAACGTCTTACTCACTCAGAAACAGTTTGACAAGTATTTATCAAGATTTCTATTTAGTCCTAGTGGTGCTAGATTTCGGGGAAGATTCCTATTCTCCGGCAATATTACGTGTGGCTTGCCAGCTCCTAACGTTTCGGTAATACAATTCCGTTCCGTTGCTACTTAGAACTAATATAAATGCTTAAGTTTGGTATCCATATTGCAGGTATCAATGTTCACCTTCAAATTCAAAACGTTTCTTGGCCCGGAGGAGCATATTCCTGTGATGCATCAGCTGAAAGATCTAGTGAAAAAATATTTCCCAGACAATACAGCAAAGTCTTTCATTTGGTCCTTTGCCTTTGCCACTTGGGAGACGGATGAAGTAATACATTGAAAAACATCCATTCGTCAATTGATTCAGTTTACTTACTTATGATTCTTTTTACAGATTATAACAGCAGAGCTTTACCGAAACATGGGCCTTGCGATGCTCTGCGTTCTGATCACAACGCTGCTATTAATTGCAAACATACGTACATGTCTTATGGTGCTTCTTTGTGTGATTCTTACCCTCGTCAATGTCCTTGGAGGAATGTATTTTTGGGATCTGACGATTGACACGGTTTCCTGTGTTGACCTTGTACTGGCCATTGGACTTTGTGTTGACTACTCAGCTCATATTGGTAAGATTAATTTTACCAATTCTGTTCTTCATCTTCTGTTTACTTCGTCGGTTTTCCCAAGGTCACACGTTTATGACCTGTGCTGGATCTCAAAACGACAGAGCTAGAATGACATTGAGAAACATTGGCCCCGCAGTACTCAATGGAGGAGTCTCTACTTTTCTAGCATTCATCCTACTTTCTAATTCAAAATCACACGTCTTTCTCACGTTTTATAAGGTTGGATTCCATACCGGTATTATGGTACATATCCTAATTTAGATTCTTAATTTTGAAAAGGTGCTGTTCCTTGTTGTGGCGTTTGGATTATACCACGGATTAGTATTCCTCCCTGTGCTACTTAGCCTCTTGGGGCCGAAACCATATTACTCAGCTAGATCTGAAGAACCAAACGAAGTAGTTCTCCGTTTAACTGAAACGACCGGTGACGAACAACGTGACGACTGACTAGTCGGGCAAACTGCCTGCGAACAATCATAGGTACAATATTTTACTTAAATTGAAACAATGTAAACAATTGCCTGGAAATCATTATTGGAAAAATACAAGCACATGTAAAGTGATAACAGACCTGAAAGTTGAGTCAAGATTGGATTGATTGGAATCTAAGTACTGGAAGCCTAGTCATCATCGGAATTCTGAGACTAAGAAGATTCGTCACTTGCGATCGACGACGTATCCATTTTCTCTTCGTCTTCATCGTCCGTGTCTTTGCTTAAAGTCTTCTTCTTGGTCACCCTTTTCGGAGTTACAACTCTTGGCTCTTCTGGTGTGGTTGTGGTGGACGCTGTGGGATGCTTGTCATGACCATTCTCTCCAGCTGGTGCTGGAATAGTTGTCTTGTCTTTTGTTGGATCTGGATAAACACTAGTCGTGACCAAGTTTCCATCTGAGTTCGGATTTGGGGGAGCCTCATCGACATCTGATTTGAACGCATACTCTCCCCACTCTAGAAAACAGTAAAAATTAACAACTGAACACGATTTATTTGTGCATAGATTTACTTTCAAATAGCTCCTTATGGATACTCAGGAGTGGAAGGCCATTTTTCTTGAGTTTTGCAACGCCCTCAGCACAGGTTCGAATGAGAGTCTTCTGTACAGTCTTGAGATGCTTCTCCAGTTGCAAGAGTACTTCATTGGTGTCATAGAACTCGACTATTTTGAGACAGCAGGGGTGACAGAACTCATAGGTGGCAGATTCCAGTGGCTTGACATCAACGTTGAGTCCTTCCCAAAAGAATTTGAACAGTTTTTCCTTGTCCTTGTCATCGGTGCAAATGTTTTTGGAGATTTCTTCGCTTGAACAGACGACGCACCTGTTGTGACTGTACTCTGCTCGAGAGGTCATCGTAGTTGACCTCCACTAACCGACTCCTGAATCTTCAAAGTAGAAAAGTAATTATGGCTTCTTATTCAATTGATTGATGAATCGTGAACCTCCAGAAATTCTCCAGGAAGTGACCGGGTCTTTTGGTTTGTTTTGGAGTGATGAAGATGAATTTGGCGCGTGGCTTGGAAAGGACGCTCGAAATTGTTTAGAACAAGAGCTTATGGGAACGAAAAATCAACCCGCAACCACAAGCCAAAAAACCTTCATTCTCCAGTGATCAAAGGCCAACTGCTGCGTTTGACCTCTACAAGTTTCAAAATCAATTGTGTAAGTTACGACTTAGTGGATTGGTTCTGATAACCTTGAACAATTCAGCGGATAGAAAACCTCCATTTCACATTCCTGTGACCACCATTGACTCGTAGAACTTCCAATTCACTCCGATTTCTACTTCTGCTAGAGAATCAAGAATCGTTCAATAAACACCAGAGGAATTGAACAAATGTCTAGAAACTTCCAATTTCCAATTCTTTTTCGAGTTCCAGTTCCAATTGAGCGGATTCCAAGGCTCCGCTCCACCAAGAGCGTAAAAGTTGAAGGAATGAAAGAGTCAAAATGAGCAAACTCGAAGCGGAGGTCCATGATTATGATTTGGTTTATTAAAGAAAAAAGAACACTTAAACTATATCTTAACTATTCGATCTGACAAGTCAAATCGTTACATACAATTGGCGGAATCGCAAGAAAAATGATGAAAAACTTAATTAACTTATGTCTAACATCGAGTCATTGGAGAAGAGGATCCGGCTGACAATTAGGCTACGAGAATGCTGCCGCTGAAGTCGACGATGGCGAGGAAGCCTCCTTTCATGATGGCGACGTCCATGGGCCCCTTGAGGTCGACGTGTCCAATGGCGCGGATGACGTGAAGACGCTCAGCGGTGGGCGAGATGATGATGACGGAGTTGTCCTTGTTGTTGGCCACGACGATGTTTCCGGAAGCGTCCACGCAGACTCCAGAGGGCCGCTTCAGTCCACGGTCGAAGAATTTCGAATATGATGTGTAGGCCAGGTCCACTCGGAAGACAGCATGGGAGTTGAAGGTCGTCACGTAGATGACCGTGCCTGAAGAAAAGGGAGATGAGTCCAGGGCTGATGAGTCCCATCGACGAAGAAGGTGACCGCACCGGTGAGGTCAAAGGCGACTCCACGCGGGTAGTAGAAGTCCGTTGGGGCTGAGGGTTGAAAACTCCGAAGAAAAGTCCCGTCCGGGTTGAGCAGCTGGACACGATCGTTCCTGGCGTCGGCCACCGCGATGATCCCGTACTTGGAGACGCTGATCCCCCAGGGGTAGAAGAACTGCCCAGGGACGCGACCTTGTTTCCCGATGACAGCAAGGAAGTCTCCGACGGGGCTGAAGATTTGCAGGCGATGGTTGTCCTTGTCGACCACCAACACTCGATCGAAGAGGACATCGTAGGCGATTCCAGTGGGTCGACAGAAGAAGCCAGGCGCTGTCCCCTCGTGTCCAAACGATGAGCGAAAGTCCCCTTCTGGTGAGAAGATGATGACCTCGTGATGCTCTCGATCAGTCACCAGGATCTAAAGCAACAATGTTATAATTTGCTCTCCGAAACGGAGAGCAAATTGACGGACTTCTTCGGTGACAGTGTTGCAGGTGATTCCCCAAGGCTTCCGAAGGAGGGCTGTTCCATTGGTCCCGGCAGTCTCCATGGCGATGCTGATGATGGGGCGATGGGTCATCACGTCGTTGTAGTCCCGGTTGACGACGATGTGGAACGGAGATCCAGCGATGTGTAGTCCTCCAGCGAAGACGGATCCAACGTGCAGTCCAGCTTCCTGAGGCCGGAACCAGCAACGGATGATTCGGGAACTCTGGCGGACGGTGGTGACAGTCGATCTCGTGCCTGATGGTCCGGTGACGACGGTGTCCAAGGATACGAAGATTGTGGCAGAACCCCCCGTCTCGATGGTGAAGGTCGCGTCCCGGAAGATGATGACAGGTCCGTCCGGCTCCATGACGATGGCGGCGAAGCGTGGGATGCAGCGGTGTCTACGACGTCCACGATGTCCAAGGTCATCTCTGCGCTCCAAAGTCCATGCAGATGAGGGGATCCCCGAGTCCCGTCCAGTGCTGTCCAGCTTCTGAAAAAAATAAATTGTTAGTGGGGAGTTGGGGAGGGATGACATGGAGGTGACAACACCTTGGCCATGACGAGG